>CM042391.1:35815477-36045477 GCA_023634145.1 Thymallus thymallus
GCCAAATCCAGGGTCGCCAGAGGTTGCTGCTTTCGCCTCGCCCTCCTTCCAAAAATATCCCCTTACACACACACCATAGTCAGCCTGTGACACAAACCTGAACCTCTCTCTCCCCCCTAGATTTACACTAGGCTTAAGCCTGGAGGCAACATATCCAGGTTAGGGGTTTAACTACTTCCTGAAATAGATAGCACAACATCATTAGACCTGCCTTTGTTTCAGCCAGAGGGGATACGTTTAAAATACCTCTGTATCCAGCTCTCGTTTAGTCCTAGAGGTTGATGAGACTATTTTGTTGTATGTACAACTGACACAATACAAAGGTTTCCCAGTGAGCAAAACTGGTTCAAAAGAACAGACTGGGGGGAGACTTCCGGTGACGCAACTTAAGAAATGGCTGCCTAGGTTTTCGTATTGCACATTGGTTGGGTATTTCCCCCCTAAATTCAAGTATTTACTCTGAGCATTAAAATAACTTACACAAAATGGAAAATGGGAAAATAGGAGCTACAACAATAGCCCGTAACAAGACAGGAGAAGATATAATCGTCGACAATACAGAGATGGCTAATGCTAGCGCAAATAAGCTAGCAGCAGCAAAATAACCTTAATTTCGTGAGGTGATAAAGGAGGAATTGTGCGAGCCGCTCAAAGGCTTATGAGAGGAACTTCGAGAAGGTGTACAAAAATAACTAAATGAGTTCAAGAAGGACATTAACCAGAAACTACAAGAAAACAAAGAAGGACTTCACAGCATATCTACAAGAATGTGGGATGCAGAACAGCACATTGGGGAAACGGAAATGGAACACTGCAGTCAAGGAAATACTTTAACAGTCTTTGAAAAGCCATCACGCACTACAGGCAAAAGTGACAGAACTCGAAGGTTTTTCACATCGAAATAACATTAGACTTTATTCCATGGCAGAGGGCGCAGAAAAATACTCTATGGCCAAATTCGTGGAGGGTCTATTCAAATAAATACTTGAAGACAACACTGAGCTGGGAATCGAGAGAGCACACCGAGCTCTGGCCTCAAAACCCCCCACCGGCACCCCACCACGATCCATAGTGGTACAGTTCCTACAATTCTCAGTCAAAGAGAAAGTCTTACACGCAGCCTGGAAAAAGCCTGTTAACTTCCAAGGCCAACGAGTGTTCTTTGATCATGACTACGCGGTACTGATACTGAAAAGAAGGAAGGAATACACCCCCATCAAGAAAGCACTTAAAGAGAAAGGTATTCGCTTCCAAACACCATTCCTGGCAAAAATGTGGATATTTTTGGATAATGGCCCGGTTACATTCGAGCATGCAGACGAGGCGACTGAGGACCTGAAGTCGAGGGGCATCGCAGTGGAGTATACCACCAGGAGAAAGGCGTCTTCACCGGCGGAAAGACTCGAGCAGGTCCTCCCATGGACTGTTGTCGGCGAGCAGAGTCACGGAAAAAGAGGGAAATCACCTCGGCGAGAGGACGTTCACATCCAAGAGAGACTCAGGCATTTCCAACGAGAAGATGGAAGACACTGAATTGAATTGAACAGACTTACCGGGAGCTGTTAGACATATTGGGTTGTTACGGTTGACATTTTAATAGGTCAAATTTATCCCCTATTTTCGAGCAAGCTGAGCAAGGGTGACTAGCCAAAAGTATGTTCTTTATGGACACATTATGTATGGTCACGTTAATAACATATCTATTAGGTAATGATTAATGACACATTATGTATGGTCAAGTTAATAACATATCTATTAGGTAATGATTAATGACACATTATGTATGGTCACGTTAATATCATATCTATTAGCTAATGATTAATGATACATTATGTATGGTCACGTTAATAACATATCTATTAGCTAATGATTAATGACATTGTGTATGGTAACGTTAATAACATATCTATTAGCTAATGATGAATGACACATTATGTATGGTCACGTTAATAACATATCTATTAGCTAATGATTAATGACACATTGAGAACGGGGTGACCGAAGGGCATATAAAGAGGATTCATGATATGCACGCATGACCTATATAGTTTTGAAATGATAGGCACCCTCTTTATTTTCGGTTCCAGCAGGTCTTGTTTGCGACTGCGTCACGCATTTTCATATCTGAGCGGACAGGCTCATCCACTCAAACTCCAGAGGCAAGAGACAGTCCTCTGACATGGGAGTCCAAGAGACAGTCCTCTGACATGGGAGTCCAAATAGCAAAGTATTTTCCCACATTTGTTTACTTTTTATTGTTCTTGTTTTTAGGATCATGTTAAGCAGGCAGTTAGGAAGGCTCATGTTAAGCAGGCAGTTGGGAAGGCTCATGTTAAGCAAGCAGTTAGGAAGGCTCATGTTAAGCAGGCAGTTATGAAGGCCCATGTTAAGCAGGCAGTTATGAAGGCTCATGTTAAGCAGGCAGTTAGGAAGGCTCATGTTAAGCAAGCAGTTATGAAGGCTCATGTTAAGCAGGCAGTTATGACGCTCATGTTAAGCAGGCAGTTATGAAGGCTCATGTTAAGCAGGCAGTTATGAAGGCTCGTGTTAAGCAGGCAGTTATGAAGGTTCATGTTAAGCAGGCAGTTATGAAGGCTCATGTTAAGCAGGCAGTTAGAAAGGCTCATTTTAAGCAGGCAGTTATGAAGGCTCATGTTAAGCAGGCAGTTAGGAAGGCTCATGTTAAGCAGGCAGTTATGGTGCACCGTTTTTTAAAGTTTATATTGATGCATCATCAGAAATTGAAGGTAATAAGTCTCAATGTAAACGGACTGGGGAGTGCCATCAAGAGAAGCAAGGTAATAGCAAAGATGAAACAGGAGAAAGTTGACATACTATTCTGGCAGGAAACTCACTTATCCACTCCTGAACACGAGAAACTCAAGAAAATGGGATATAGGAATATTTTCTTTTCTTCTTAAAAAATGGGTAGAAGGGGCATTGCAATCTTGAACCCAAATTCTGTTAATTTTTAGTTTATATCAGAAATAAAAGACAAGGAGGGTAGATTTATCCTTGTTAAATGTAAACTGGATAACAAGGAAGTTACATTATTTAATGCATACGTGCCTCTGGGGAGTGACATGGTCTTCTACAGGAAGGTGTTTGATTTAATTGCCACAGAAACCTTTGGCACTCTTATCTGTGGAGGAGATTTTAACACGATTTTAAACTCAAAATTGGACAGCACAAATCAAAATAGGATTTGTGCTGGATTTAGGACTGCTTGATGTATGGCGGACATCCACATGTCAGATAGGGAATATACGTTTTACTCAGCCCACCACACTGAATACTCCAGGTTAGACTACATTTTACTCAGCCAGCCACACTGAATACTCCAGGTTAGACTACTTTTTACTCAGCCCGCCACACTGAATACTCCAGGTTAGACTACTTTTTACTCAGCCCACCACACTGAATACTCCAGGTTAGACTACTTTTTACTCAGCCAGCCACACTGAATACTCCAGGTTAGACTACTTTTTACTCAGCCAGCCACACTGAATACTCCAGGTTAGACTACTTTTTACTCAGCCAGCCACACCGAATACTCCAGGTTAGACTACTTTTTACTCAGCCAGCCACACTGAATACTCCAGGTTAGACTACTTTTTACTCAGCCAGCCACACTGAATACTCCAGGTTAGACTACTTTTTACTCAGCCAGCCACACTGAATACTCCAGGTTAGGCTACCTTTTCATGTACAGTGCAGATAGACACAGGCTTAAGGATTGTAGGATCGGGCAGAGCGACTTATCAGATCATAATGGAGTTTAACTTACTCTACACCTTGATAGCAAACCAATAAATACTCTATGGATGCTTAATACACGCATGCTGAATAATCCAGCATTCAAGGAATCAATAAAGACAGAATTGAATGTCTATCTGGAGAATAATGATAACGGGGAAGTATCTCCTGCTACAGCTAAGGCAGTTATAAGAGGAAAGATCATAGCCACATCATCTCTCAAGAAAAAGATTAAAGCACAGAAACTGCTGAAATTACAGGAAACATTAAGAAACTTAGAACGATCTCATAGTAATTACAAAGACCCTCTTATATTATGAGAGATTCAAAAAGGTAAAACAGGAAATTGACCAGATTTCTAGTGAAGAAGAAGAGAAAAAGCTCAGGTTCCTGAAGCAGGCTCAAAGATATTATGAAGCAGGCTCAAACAAAGGCAACAAAATTACTAGCATGGAGACTCAGGAAGCAACAAGCACAGAATACCATTTTAAAAATAAAAGACCCCAAAATCAAAACAATTACATGCAAATTGGATGAAATACAGAATGCATATGAATCATATTACGCAAATCTGTACAAGCATCCAGAGAAGGCAGATGCACAGACAATAGAGCATTTTTTGAACTCCCTTGATCTCCCCTCAATTGGGACAGAGCAAAATGATAGACTTACTTCAGAAATAACTACTGAAGAAATTAATAATGCAATATCTAATCTAAAAGTAAACAAGTCTCCAGGCACTGATGGCTTCCCTTCAGAATGGTTCAAAGCCTTCAGAGAACTACTAACACCTCTACGTAAGGCCTGTTTTAACACGAAACTATATGCATCAATAATAGCCAAAAGAATGGAAGACATAATCCCAGAACTGATTGACGGGAATCAAACTGGTTTCATAGGAAATAGGCAGACACAGGACAATATAAGGAGAACACTACATGTCATGGACCACATCACTCAAAATAAGACAAGTGCTATATTAAATCAGTCTAGATGCAGAAAAAGCATTTGATTCAGTGGGATGGGATTATCTATTCCAAGTTATGGAAAGATTTGGTTTCAACAAAGAAGTGATACAGTGCATCAAAACACTGTCTTCATGTCCGACTACTAGAATAAAGATTAATGGACATTTGTCATGAACGATAATATTAGAGCGAGGGGCAAGACAAGGCTGCAATCTTTAACCCATGCTCTTCTTCTTGTCCATCAAGCCATTAGCACAGGCAATAAGACAGGACCCATCTTTAGAGGGAATAACACTAAGAGGCAGTGAACATAAGATATGCATGTATTCTGATGACGTTGTTATTCCTTAAAGACCCAGGCTCAAGTGTACCTAGATTGATGGATGTTTTACAAACATTTGGAACATATTCAGGGTATGTGCTTAACGTACACAAGACCCAAGCCCTAGTATGTAATTATACCCCACAGGAAGAGCTGAAGAGTAAGTATAACTTCCAGTGGAACTCTTCATCCATTAAATATGGAGTAGATTTATTAAAAGATACAACCAAACTTTGACATGAATTACAATCACATCAACAAGAAAATATATGATGACCTGGACAGGTGGAATTCACTTCCCTTGGATCTTAGTAGTAGAATTTAAACAATCAAAATGAACATCCTGCAGAGGTTACTGTATTTGTTCCAATCACTGCCCAGAGAAATCTCACCTAAACAGTTGAGGGATGGATATCAAGGTTTATCTGGAACTGTAAGAGACCGATAATTAGATATACAACATAACAATTACCAAAAAACAGTGGGGGTATGGCCTTACCAAACCTAAAAGATTATTTTGTGTCAGCCCAATTGAGACCTCTGGTGTGTTGGTGCAATTCAGAATACGAATCTAAATGGAAAGACTTTGATACACATACAGTCAGTTTTGGGAAATAATGACATGGTAATATAAATATACAATAGACAAAATCAGTTAATTAATTTCTCTCTTAAGACATGGTTATGGGTAGTTAAGCAAATTAATTTAGACAGAGATGCCCGCATACAACCCCAGCTTCATCCCTACAATTCAGGATAGCAGATATAAATAGTGGGGGCAGAAAGGCATCACATCATTCAGTACAATTATAAGGAATACAGTTCAACACAATTTTTTAAGGGAGATAAAAGTGACTGACCCAAGTATTCACTAACGCATACAACTTGGGGAATAACAAAAAAACTATTTCAAAACTTTACTTGGGTATTCAATCCTCATATAAACATTCTACAAACTATATTAAACAGAAACGGGAGGAGGAACTTAACATTGAAAATAACTGATGAAACATGGTTGAACATATTTGAGACTCAACTAAGCTCCACCAACTCAAGGTCATGGAGAGAATCCTGTTGGAAGAATGTCATACATTTCTTCATAACACCTAAACTGAAATCAAAACAGACTGGCTCCCAACACCCTTGTTGGAGAGAATGCGGGCTATCGAAGGTGGATCACTCTCATATCTTTTGGTCCTGCCCTGCAATCGAAACTTACATAGAACAAACATACGTTTTTTTGTACTTGGGTGGAATACCTGATAACTTACACACTACAGAAAAGTACCTGTTGAAGGTCCTACTGGCAGCCAGTAAAAAGCCTATCACTAGGAAATGGCTACAAAAAGAGCCTCCCACCGTGACACAATGGATAGATATTGTTAAAGAAATACACCATATGGAGGAGAGAGGCCAGGAATACTGGGAAAAATGGGTTCCAAACAAGAAAATAGTCTTATTCAAAGATGATGTCAATGTAACTAATCTGATGAACGTATGATGTGTGCTGTAACTGCCAGATCTTTTTTGTTGTTCTTTTACTTTCTTTGTGTTCCTCAATAAAAACAAAGTAAATACAAAAAAAAAAGAACTGTGGGTTTATTGTACATGGATGCTCAGATAAAGGAAACACCCATCATTTCTCCACACCCTGGAACTTCATTGATCGATTGATGACATTGATAGGCCACCCAACAGGTTTCCAAGGGCTAAGTCAGTCACTACGTGTGCAAGTCATGCCCTGGACATCACTTCATCTTGAGATCAGCTTGGTGTAGGGTTGCAAAGGAAGGGAATGTTACCGGTAACTTTAGAAAATTGACTAGTAAACTACCGGAATGATGGAAACTTTCATGGATTTTAGGTCATTTGCATAACAACTCAGGTTGGTGTAAGGAGGTTATTGAACCAGTTGGTCTCTCGCCATCCATCCCTCCCTCCTTGCCTCCAACACATTTTTGGCAATTCCCGGCTGAATCTGGATTTGTCATTGGGCCGACCAGCTATCTTCTCTACATTTGCGCGTGCGATCAGGACCATTAAATCACACTGGTATAAACAGGATTTCATCCTGTCTCGTATGTTTTTAAAATGCTTTTTTAGATCTTGGCATTACTGATAATAAATGTTACATTGCTGCCAGTCCCTTCCATACAGTATGTCACGCTGTAAATCTGTTCTACCACAGCCTTAGACTACAGCCTTAGACTACAGCCTTAGACCACAGCCTTAGACCACAGCCTTAGACCACAGCCTTAGACTACAGCCTTAGACTACAGCCTTAGACTACAGCCTTAGACCACAGCCTTAGACCACAGCCTTAGACTACAGCCTTAGACCACAGCCTTAGACTACAGCCTTAGACTACAGCCTTAGACTACAGCCTTAGACTACAGCCTTAGACCACAGCCTTAGACTACAGCCTTAGACTACAGCCTTAGACCACAGCCTTAGACTACAGCCTTAGACTACAGCCTTAGACCACAGCCTTAGACTACAGCCTTAGACCACAGCCTTAGACTACAGCCTTAGACTACAGCCTTAGACCACAGCCTTAGACCACAGCCTTAGACCACAGCCTTAGAGCCATTAGAACAGAACATTCAAATAAAGTGTGACAGGGAATAAAATCGCATTAAACACGTTACTGTACGTTCCAACAAGCCCTAATATGAGGTCCTGTTAAACACGTTACTGTACGTTCCACCAAGCCCTCGTATGAGGTCCTGTTAAACACGCTGTACTGTACGTTCCACCAAGCCCTCGTATGAGGTCCTGTTAAACACGCTGTACTGTACGTTCCACCAAGCCCTCGCATGAGGTCCTGTTAAACACGCTACTGTACGTTCCACCAAGCCCTCGTATGAGGTCCTGTTAAACACGCTACTGTACGTTCCACCAAGCCCTCGTATGAGGTCCTGTTAAACACGCTACTGTACGTTCCACCAAGCCCTCGTATGAGGTCCTGTTAAACACGTTACTGTACGTTCCACCAAGCCCTCGCATGGACAGGCGTCCTCTGAATTACCTCCCCACCTAGAGAATAGATGGTCCATCTAAACAAAAAGTTAGGTTTGTGGAGAATCAAAACACTACAGTGTAGGAGGGCTCTCTTCCTCTCACTCTCTCTATTACAGCTATGCCCTCAATGTGCCTCACTATCATTACATAATACGCCTGTGGAATGAAAATTACATATCATTACGCTGCATATGCTATGGTTAAAACTGGAGGGGGGGTTGTGGCCGATGTGGAATCCCCAGCCATGGCGGTGTGTGTGCTAGTAGCAACCATTACTTTGGGGTTAGCTCAATAACCAGACACAGAGAAGACAATATTGTCTGAATTAGCATTCTGTCAATTCATGTTGCCAAGCTGAAGTAGCTTCTTCATATACCTTGGCTAAGTCAGATAACATTGGAAAAATCCGAATGGATAATAGTTTCAAAAGTTAGGGAATCTCATTGCACTGTGAGGACAGAGTTGAACTGCCTCCCCACACAATCAGTTATCATATTCAAATCAGCAATCTCTCGCACTCACCTTCACACACAAATAAACCAAATGCCAACCCACCTCTGCCATGATCACAAGCAGCACAGCAAGCTGACACCATTAGGGAATTAGGTGTTCCGTAACAAAATGTTCCGTAACTTTCCAAAAGGAGTCAGCGTGACAAAAACAGGAATAGAGAAAATAAGAGATTCAGGAAATAGCGCTAGCTAGCAAAACAGAGAGCAGAAATATGGAGCTTGGAATCTAATGGCCTCTAATGGGGGGGGGGGGGGCTTCTGTTGTTTCGATCTGGGACTCCCAGCGGTTCCCCAGGCTTCACTGTCTCAGACCCAAGAAAAATATCAGACTCTCCGTTTCCCAATCAGAGTCCACTGTCTGGCGCCATGCCAGGCTGAACAGTGAGCTACAAATCATTACACTTGTGTATTTCAAAGAAATGCTGTGGATGTACAGTAAGGACCCAACTCAAAACCAGGAAGGGGGCTCACAAAGTAAATCAGAAATCTTCCCATGTAGCAAGAAAGACGGTGTCACACTGCAAACATATTTTTTTTTCTTCAGAAAGGTTAGTTTTGTACCTGACGCTGTCAAGCTGGTCAATGACAACACTGGTGCTGTATAAGCACTAACCTAGTCACTTGGTCACTTGATATTTATACTTTACTTTCTTCAAGGAACCACTGCCTGGACTTTTATCTTTACATCATCATTTATAAAATAACTATTCCCTCATTGTTTTTTTAAAAATAACTATTCCCTCAATTTCAATTGTTATTGGTTGTTTTGCATATTTGCACTGATGTATGAACAATTACACCTTGTGGGATAAATATGGAATTTTAATTTAAATGTGTAATATATGAAACCAAACTACGCAATTCTTATGTTTAGTTTATGAATCAAAATCTCCCAACTGAAACAAAAAAAAAAATATATATATATATATATGTAATGATAATCATTATTTTCAATTGTGGGCATACTTTCCTGTGACAATCACTTCTCAATAGAAGCACTGTTCTATCATGCATGATACAGATGCTATTTGTAGCACAGCAGCCTGAATATAATCCAAATGTCAACTCCTCAGACTCAATACTTCAGTATCTAGAGCGAGACCGTCAAGAAAGCTAACATGCTCCAGACTGCTAGTCTCTCTCTCTCTCTCTCTCTCTCTCTCTCTCTCCTCTCTCTCTCTCTCTCCTCTCTCTCTCTCTCTCTCTGACACATGCAGCACGCACACACCCAGGTGATTTAAAAGACCATGTGTCTAATAAAGTGGCAAGAAAAAGTATGTGAACCCTTTGGAATTACCTGTATGGTCATAACATTTGATCTGAGCTTCATATAAGTCACAAAAATAGACAAACACAGTGTGCTTAAACTAATAACACACACATTATTGTATTTTTCTTGTCTATATTGAATACATTATTTAAACATTCACAGTGTAAGTTGGAAAAAGTATGTGAACACTAAACAAGAATGGTGTTCAGGACACCACGGAAAAAAGCCACTGCTGTCCAAAAAAAACATTGCTGCACCTGGATTTTACACAGCGCTACTGGCAAAACATTCTGTGGGCAGATTCAACTAAAGTTGAGTTGTTTGGAAGGAACACACAACACTATGTGTGGAGAAAAAAAGGCACAGCACACCAACATCAAAACCTCATCCTAAGGCGTATGGTGGAGTATGGTGGAGGGAGCATAATGGTTTGGGGCTGCTTTGCTGCCTCAGGGTCTGGACAGCTTGCTATCATCGACGGAAAAATGAATTCCCAAGTTTATCAAGACATTTTGTAGGAGAATGTAAGACTATCTGTCCGCCAATTGAAGCTCAAAAGAAGTTGGGTGATGCAACAGGACAACGACCCAAAACACAGAAGTAAATCAACAACACAATGGCTTCAACAGAAGAAAATACTCGTTCTGGAGTGGCCCAGTCAAAGTCCTGACCTCAACCCGATTGAGATGCTGTGGCATGACCTCAAGAGAGCGGTTCACACCAGACATCCCAAGAATATTGCTGAACTGAAACAGTTTTGTAAAGAGGAATGGTCCAAAATTGCTCCTGACAGTTGTGCAGGTCTATTCCGCAACTACAGGAAACGTTTGGTTGAGGTTATTGCTGCCAAAGGAGGGTCAACCAGTTATTAAATCCAAGGGTTCACATACTTTTCCGGCCCTGCACTTTAAATGTTTACACGGTGTGTTTAATAAAGACATGAAAACATATAATTGTTTGTGTGTTATTAGTTTAAGCAGACTGTGTATGTCTATTGTTATGACTTAGATCAGATCAAATTTTATGACCAATTTATGCAGAAATCCAGGTATTTCCAAAGGGTTCACATACTTTTTCTTGCCACTGTACATAACAAAAAAAACACAGACCCTCAGCTAAGGTTACTATTCACAACAAGTTCTCACAGCCTCACTGCAAAATTAGACGTTTATCCACGTTTCTCCAAACATCAAATCTTGAAGGTTAAGGGTTAAGGTTTTAGAAAGGATTAAAACATTACATTTAGGCACTCATTGGGATAGGGTACATTTTTTAAATGAGTGTCCACCACTGGATAAAACACACAACCTTCTGATCCAGAGTCATGGGATTACACCCATCTGCCACCCCGGTCCATATCACCCTAGCAAAACCCAAGCCTACTAGATGGTAATAGCGCTAACGTTTGCCACTAGTGGCCAGTTTTGAAGGCATTTGCCTACGTCCTCAGGATTGGATAGACGTCGAATTTTGAAGTCACTCTTTCGGACGCACAGGACGAATTACATTTTTTTGCTTTGGCTAACCCGAAAACCTGATCACAGTAATGGTTTTGAGTGAATGAGGGAACTGTGGAGGGAACACCATTTTCCCAATGAGCACATTGTAATGAAAACCCTTCTGAAACCTGTATGCTGAAGGCAGTGTATGCCACAGTGCAGTACAGTGTTCTTCATCATGAATTTAACATGCCATGGAAACAAACATCAATATTTCATAAGGCTTTCAGGAAGGGAATTAAGATTATCATCATCCTGGTGCTGCTGGGTCGAGTGGCGCAGTGGTCCAAGGCACTGCATCTCAGTGCAAGAGGTGTCACAACAGTCCCTGGTTCAAATCCAGGCTGTATCACATCCTGCCGTGATTGGGAGTCTCATAGGGCAGTGAACAATTGGCCCATCTTCATCCAGGTTTGGCCGGGGTAGGCTGTCATTGTAAATAAGAATTTGTTCTTATCTGACTTGCCTAGTTAAATAAAATTATTACCATTAGGGCACACAAAAAAAACATGTTTTATTGGACAAGCCGAGGTAATCCCTCCCTGTTTTATTCTGTTTTCTTTCTTTTGGTTTCGATCGGTCTCTGTCTGTCTCTGTCTGTGTCGGTCTGTCTGTCTCTGTCGGTCTGTCTGTCTGTGTCGGTCTGTCTGTCTGTCTGTGTCGGTCTGTCTGTCTGTCTGTGTCGGTCTGTCTGTCTGTCTGTGTCGGTCTGTCTGTCTCTGTCGGTCTGTCTGTCTCTGTCGGTCTGTCTGTCTCTGTCGGTCTGTCTGTCTCTGTCGGTCTGTCTGTCTCTGTCGGTCTGTCTCTGTCGGTCTGTCTCTGTCGGTCTGTCTCTGTCGGTCTGTCTCTGTCGGTCTGTCTCTGTCGGTCTCTGTCGGTCTGTCTGTCTCTGTCGGTCTGTCTGTCTCTGTCGGTCTGTCTGTCTCTGTCGTCTGTCTCTGTCGGTCGGTCGGTCTGTCTCTGTCGGTCGGTCTGTCTCTGTCGGTCGGTCTGTCTCTGTCGGTCGGTCTGTCTCTGTCGGTCGGTCTCTGTCGGTCGGTCTGTCTCTGTCGGTCGGTCTGTCTCTGTCGGTCTGTCTCTGTCGGTCGGTCGGTCTGTCTCTGTCGGTCGGTCGGTGTCTGTCGGTGTCTGTCTGTGTCTGTCTGTGTCTGTCTGTGTCTGTCTGTGTCTGTCTGTCTGTCTGTCTGTCTGTCTGTCTGTGTCTGTCGGTCGGTCGGTCGGTCTCTGTCTGTCGGTCGGTCTCTGTCTGTCGGTCTGTTGGTCAGTCTCTGTCTGTCGGTCGGTCTCTGTCTGTCGGTCAGTCAGTCGGTCGGTCTCTGGTCTCTGTCTGTCGGTCGGTCTCTGTCTGTTGGTCGGTCTGTCGGTCTCTGTCTGTCGATCGGTCTGTCGGTCTTAGTCGGTCTCTGTCTGTCGGTCTCTGTCTGTCGGTCTCTGTCTGTCAGTCTGTGTCGGTCGGCCTCTCTGTCTCCGTCGGCCTCTCTGTCTCCGTCGGCCTCTCTGTCTCCGTCGGCCTCTCTGTCTCCGTCGGCCTCTCTGTCTCCGTCGGCCTCTCTGTCTCCGTCGGCCTCTCTGTCTCCGTCGGCCTCTCTGTCTCCGTCGGCCTCTCTGTCTCCGTCGGCCTCTCTGTCTCCGTCGGCCTCTCTGTCTCTTTGTCTGTCTCTCTCTCTGTCTGTCTGTCTCTTTGTCTGTCTCTCTCTCTGTCTGTCTGTCTGTCTGTCTGTCTGTCTGTCTGTCTGTCTGTCTGTCTCTCTCTCTGTCTGTCTCTCTGTCTGTCTGTCTGTATCTCTGTCTGTCTGTCTGTCTGTCTGTCTGTCTGTCTGTCTGTCTGTCTGTCTGTCTGTCTTTAACATCAATATTTCATTAGGCTTTCAGGAAGGGAATTAAGATTATCATCATCCTGGTGCTGCTGGGTCGAGTGGCGCAGTGGTCCAAGGCACTGCATCTCAGTGCAAGAGGTGTCACAACAGTCCCTGGTTCAAATCCAGGCTGTATCACATCCTGCCGTGATTGGGAGTCTCATAGGGCAGTGAACAATTGGCCCATCTTCATCCAGGTTTGGCCGGGGTAGGCTGTCATTGTAAATAAGAATTTGTTCTTATCTGACTTGCCTAGTTAAATAAAATTATTACCATTAGGGCACACAAAAAAAACATGTTTTATTGGACAAGCCGAGGTAATCCCTCCCTGTTTTATTCTGTTTTCTTTCTTTTGGTTTCGATCGGTCTCTGTCTGTCTCTGTCTGTGTCGGTCTGTCTGTCTCTGTCGGTCTGTCTGTCTGTGTCGGTCTGTCTGTCTGTCTGTGTCGGTCTGTCTGTCTGTCTGTGTCGGTCTGTCTGTCTGTCTGTCTCTGTCGGTCTGTCTGTCTCTGTCGGTCTGTCTGTCTCTGTCAGTCTGTCTGTCTCTGTCGTCTGTCTCTGTCGGTCGGTCGGTCTGTCTCTGTCGGTCGGTCTGTCTCTGTCGGTCGGTCTGTCTCTGTCGGTCTGTCTCTGTCGGTCTGTCTCTGTCGGTCTGTCTCTGTCGGTCGGTCTGTCTCTGTCGGTCGGTCTGTCTCTGTCGGTCTGTCTCTGTCGGTCGGTCGGTCTGTCTCTGTCGGTCGGTCGGTGTCTGTCGGTGTCTGTCTGTGTCTGTCTGTGTCTGTCTGTGTCTGTCTGTGTCTGTCTGTGTCTGTCTGTCTGTCTGTCGGTCGGTCGGTCGGTCAGTCTCTGTCTGTCGGTCGGTCTCTGTCTGTCGGTCTGTTGGTCAGTCTCTGTCTGTCGGTCGGTCTCTGTCTGTCGGTCAGTCAGTCGGTCGGTCTCTGGTCTCTGTCTGTCGGTCGGTCTCTGTCTGTTGGTCGGTCTGTCGGTCTCTGTCTGTCGATCGGTCTGTCGGTCTTAGTCGGTCTCTGTCTGTCGGTCTCTGTCTGTCGGTCTCTGTCTGTCGGTCTCTGTCTGTCAGTCTGTGTCGGTCGGCCTCTCTGTCTCTGTCTGTCAGTCTGTGTCGGTCGGCCTCTCTGTCTCCGTCGGCCTCTCTGTCTCCGTCGGCCTCTCTGTCTCCGTCGGCCTCTCTGTCTCCGTCGGCCTCTCTGTCTCTTTGTCTGTCTCTCTCTCTGTCTGTCTGTCTGTCTGTCTGTCTGTCTGTCTGTCTGTCTGTCTGTCTGTCTGTCTGTCTGTCTGTCTGTCTGTCTGTCTTTAACATCAATATTTCATTAGGCTTTCAGGAAGGGAATTAAGATTATCATCATCCTGGAGCTGCTGGGTCGAGTGGCGCAGCGGTCTAAGGCACTGCATCTCAGTGCAAGAGGTGTCACAACAGTTCCTGGTTTGAATCCAGGCTGTATCACATCCAGCCATGATTGGGAGTCCCATAGGGCGGCTCACAATTGGCCCAGCGTTGACCAGGTTTCGCCGGTGTAGGCTGTCATTGTAAATAAGAATTTGTTCTTAACTGACTTGCCTAGTTAAATAAAAAAATATATATTATTATTAGGGCACACAAAAGAAAACATTTTAAAACACTGCAATGGTAAAAATATAACATGTTTATTGGACAAGCCGAGGTAGTCCCTCCCTGTTTGTCTGTTTTCGAATGAACAAGACCTTGATGTTACTTGTCATCCAAGATGGAGAGAAAAGCCATGAAAGAGTGGTTATTATGGGAGAGAGTACTTATTATGAGGCTTCCTTGGATTTAATGATGAGTCATTACAATTCAGTCAAACTGAATAACTGTAAAGCAGGTGCTCTGGGATTACTTTTTCCCTAAGTACTGATCTAGGATATCGAATCTGGGATCTCCCAATCATAACCTTAACCATTTGTCTAGGGGAAACTTTAGCCTGAACTAGTATTCCTTCCTGCCCAACAACAAACCTTGACTATCCCTTTCACACAACTTCTGCCAAGACAAAATTATCAAAAGACAAAAACCATTAACACAGAAGTCAAAAAAGTTCTAATTTGTCAGACCGATTATTTGATCAGTCTGGTTAATTACAACAAACCAAAAAGAAAGAGGATGTGCATGTTCTAAATAAACCATTGCTTTCAAATAACCAAAGTGATCTTGTACTAATTGTGGACAGCTGGGATAGAGAGGCTTCCCCTGAATTGAATCCAGATGCAGCCCAGCTCTGCTCTAAACTATTGTTTAGCTCCTGATCAATAAGGATGTTCCGGACCTCACAGCTTTCAAAGAGGGTCATTATCTCTCTGATGATCATTTTCTCTCTGATTATCATTATCTCTCTGATTATCATTATCTCTCTGATTATCATTATCTCTCTGATTATCATTATCTATCTGAATGCAGCAGCAGAGGGCTGCCTGAAGTTTCCGTCAAGTTCTAGAAGAGTGACATCTCAATAGAGGAGCTGTCGCTCCCCAGTGGGCTTTAAGCCTGTTAACCATTCAAGACTGCCGCGTACAGATGGATGGACACACACACACACACACACACACACACACACACACACACACACACACACACACACACACACACACACACACACACACACACACACACACACACACACACATATAAGTTGTAGAGGGAGAGGAGGGAAAAAAAATCACAGTTAATCATGAAAAGATGAACCACCAGCCATCACACACACAGTCGCACGAGCACACACACACACAAGTCGAGCAGACAGTGTGAAATATGCAGAGAAACCAACGCTGGAGCTTCTTCCCTCCCGTTCTCGCTGCATCCCTCTCTCGTTCTCTCTCTCTATCTCTCTCGCTCCCTCTCTCCCATTCTGTCGCTCTCACTCACACTGCTGCTCTTACCTTAGTTGTGACAATGCACAGACAATCCATTGCGGGCAGAAAAGCTCAACCTATGCTTGAATTCATCACCACCACAAAATGTGTGAGATGGAAAGGAGGGGTAGAAGGAAATGAAGAAAAGAGGGGGTGGGGGAGAAGAGGAGTGAGCTGCGGCGGGAGAGAAGACACACAGATAGCCGCTACTGGAAGTGGGGCCCCTCTGAGAAACTGGAGTCCTCCTCCACAATGCTGAAGGCATTCATGATCCTAACGCAATCTTAAAGTCCAGCACACGTCATCCGTCGTACAAACGCATGAGTTCTGCTGGAAAGCGAGCCACGGGCTTGGCCCCCTCCAACCTGAGAACCTTCTCCCTCTCCTCTCATCTCCTCTCCTCTTCTGCTTTCCAGATGACAACTGAGCGACAGAGTGGAAGGGGAAGAGAGCGGAGGAAGAGAGTTGTGGTGATGCTGATGAGCAGTTGAGACGGAGCAGCAGCTAAGTGGAAAGAATAAGGTTCCCCAGTTACTGACTGACTGACTGACTGACTGACTGACTGACTGACTGACTGACTGACTGACTGACTGACTGACTGACTGACTGAATGGATGGATGAATGGGTGGATGGATAAATGGATGGATAAATGTGTACCTATATAGTAGTTGTGAACAGGGTTTTAATAACCAATGTTTTTACAATGGTATAGGATCATCTATTGTGAAGTGTGACCAGGTATTTCAGTGTGTGTGTGGGTGTGTGTGGTTATATGCGTGTGTGCACATCCGATGTGTGTCTTTTAAAATGTGTCTCTTCAATTAAATTCCAGGTGAGCAGGTCAGTTTATGTGATTCACAGTGAAGGTTTGGAGGCAGAGATTTCACAACAGAAAGGGCAACACTTTGGTCTAAAAACAGTCCTTAACAAAGCTAGCTAGACATACTAAAACAAATTGTATTTGCTTGATATTTTCTACAGTTCGCTTTTTCAACAGCTGTGTATCTATAGGATGCTGAGAGTGAGTTTACAAGTGAGTTTACACTAGCTAGCAAGCAGGCTAGAGTTTTGCCCGAATACACCTCAAATACAATGCTAGCAAGCTACTGTATGTGTAGGATTTTTTTGGCCACTGGAGAACAACAGCTGAAACTGATGTACCAGTAACCCCTAAAGGGGAGACAATGGCTAGAAAGCAAATATAGCTGGATATGCTGTAAGTTATAGTATAGCTTACATTGCAGAGTGACAAGTTGACAACAATGAAAAACAGGAAAATGCTATGTTTCAAACCTCAATCCCAAAGCAGATTGACTGACAAACGCATTGCTCTTGTCTTGAATAAATGTGATCTCTCCCTTTAAAACAGTGGTTCCCAACCAGAGGTACTAGGACACAGTGGGGTACTTGAGAAGACTCATGAGACCATAGGCCTACTGGTAAAATGCATGGGGGGGTACTCCAGGCAGAGCAAAATTCAGTTGGTGGTACAGTAACCGAAAAAGGTTGGGAACCACTGCTTAAAAAGGTGCATTGTCGGTATTTTAGTGTGCAGCGCTAGAACGCGCTTTGATAGTGCTAGAACCATAAATAATATATCATGGTTCTATATCAATGTCTAGAACGGCTTTGAATGAATTCTGGCCTTAGTGATTTCCCTTTGGAACCACAAACGGTGCCAGACGTCAAGCCTTTCTGTTGTGGTCTGGTACCGCGAGACTATCATGAATAACCTTGAACCTCCCTGTTTGTGTCAAGAGCTAAGGCCTAGACTTTAGCTCAGTGTGCTAACGTGATATTGAAAACATACACAGTAGGCAAGTTTATTCAACTGGCCAGCAATGTTTGACTTTGTAAAAACATTTTCAGAGACAAATCTTTGTGTACACTAAACAGCCCATTATGGATCAATTGGAATTGTATTTATTGCTTCACGGTTTAGTCATTTTACTGTAGAATATAAAACTCTACTCTATTTACGGTAATACAACACCCTGTTTTTATATTTAACCAAGATCACATTGTTCTGGAACTGCAGCTGAGAGTGATAAGTGTGTGAAATGTCCAACAGAGGGATGAAGCTCATCTCTGCCTCCCCCCCATACATGCACTACACTACAACTCAAAAAGTTGTTGAGCTAAGCAGAAGATACACAGCCATCTCCCTTAAGGTCTAAGGGTGACATGCCATTATACCTTGGCCAAAACGAAGGTCACATCCTAATAGCAACAAATCAATACAGAGTCAAAGGTCAAACACAGACACACAGACCCCCTCTGGGGAGCCAGGTCAGACATGTGGCCGCAGCACACACTGACTAACATAATTCGTTTTTCCTAATAAGCAGCATAATGACTTTTCAGAGGAGGCTGCCCATAATGGATACCAGGGACAGACTGGGACCAGAAATCAGCCAGTCATTTCTAACACACCGGACCTTTTTTTCCTTGAGGCCCAACACATTGCCTGTTCATGATGGAGACCCAATAACTCTTGAGTTATGAAACACTTTTCTCAACAAACCAGGAGAAAAATCCTATACTGTGTGTTCATTTTGACTTTGATACCGGTAGTCACTATTTGCAACACTTATGACATTCTTATTAACTAGCCAGACAGTCACCAAGAAAATGCATGACTTTTACATAATACAATAGTTTAGATAGATTAGATACGATGGATACGATGGATACGATGGATAGATGGATAGATACTTTATTGATCCCCGGGGGGAAATTTCTTTGTCAAGCAGCTACAAAGAACACAGGACAGGTGCAAAATGCAAAAACCAAATACACGAAAGACAGATACAAGATACATGATACACAGTGCGGCAGTCTACTAGACGTCTGGAGTGCAAAAAGCTATAGAAAGGCATTGCATAGTATGAGTGAATGACTGTAATAATAATAATAATAATAATAATAATAATAATAATATGCCATTTAGCAGACACTTTTATTCAAAGCGGCTTGCAGGCATGCGTGCATACATACAGTGCTGTGAAAAAGTATTTGCCCCCTTTATGATTTTCTCTATTTTTGCATATTCTTTTCAGCTTCAGCTCACAGACAGATGGCCTAACATTCTCCTGTAGAATTATCTGATACAGAGCAGAATTCATGGTTCCTTCTATTAAGGCAAGTCATCCCATTCCTGTGGCAGCAAAGCATCCCCAAACCATCAAACTACCACCACCGTGCTTGACCGTTGGTATGAGGTTCTTACTGTGGAACGCAGTGTTAGGTTTTTGCCAGACATAATGGGAACCATCTAGTCCAAGTGAGATGTTGCGGCAGGTCTTGAAACAAGCAGTTCGTGCTTGAAAAGCCACAGTTCTGCATGGAAGAGTGGGCCAAAATGTCTCCATAGCGACATGAGTGACTGTTCAACCACTACAGGAAGTGTTTGGTTGGAGTCATTGCAGCTAAAAGTGGCACAACTACAGTAGGGCTTTGGCGGTCACGAATTTCATCAGCCGGTGATTGTCAAGCAAATATCTGTCGGTCTCACGCAGTGGTGGAAAAAGTACTCAATTGTCATACTTCAGTAAAAGTAAAGATACCTTGATAGAAAATGACTCAAGTCAAAGTGAAAGTCACCCAGTAAAATACTACTTGAATACAAGTCTAAAAGTATTTGGTTTGAATATACTTAAGTATCAAAAATAAATAAAATTGCTAAAATGTACTAATTTCAAGGTCTTTATATTAAGCAAACAAGACGGCACAATTTTCTAGTTTTTTTCTTTATTGACGGATAGCCAGGGGCACATTCCAACACTGACATAATTTACAAACTAAGCGTTTGTGTTTAGTGAGTCCGCCAGGTCAGAAGCTGTAGGGATGTTCTCTTGATAAGTGTATGAATTGGGTGTCAGGTAAAATGTATGGAGTAAAAAGTACATTTAGGAATGTAGTGACGTAAAAGTTTCCAAAAATATAAATAGTAAAGTAAAGTACAGATACCCCAAATAAATACTTAAGTAGTACTTTAAAGTATTTTTTATTAAGTACTTTACACCACTGGTCTCACGGTAATTGACCACTAATTGACATTAACACATTTAGCATATCCTGGCTTCCACACATAGCCTACAAGGCACTGACGCAGACCTTTGGAACATCTACATTTTAAAAAGTATAATAAATCCATGTAACATAGCCTACACCTTCACAATAAATCCATTATTTATTTTAGACAGATCTAAAGAAGCATGATATGAAGAAAATGTAGTCTATTTCAGAGGAAGAGAATAGCATACTCTGAGTTGTCCTTATGTTAGGTCCTGACGTGGCTATGCCAAATGGCTGTGGGCTACACTAGTTCATTAAGCAGACAAGATTTGCTTAGAATTCTGTGGCATTATTTTATATTATTTTATAGTATGAAGAATACAATTGAACAAAGCTGAATAAAATATAAATATTTCTCCAAACGATTTGAGGGAGTGCGCACATGCGGCTATTCTGTGTTGAGTGGTTAAGAAAGAAATAGGTATTCCTATATGTTTCATTTAGTTATTAATGTAAATGTAGTTGTTCTACAAAGGTTGGGCTATATGTTTAGATTTGTAATACATTGTAAGGCTGCATGATGCGACACTAAAGATGATTTGAAAAAAGTAGCTTGAAAAGGCATGAGCTCTGCTTTGTTTTTTGCGCAGGCTGTACACACTTCATTAGTCTCTCATTCACAATTTGACAAGCATTTGATAATGCCTCGAATTTCACGGCGGCATCCCCTTTGTGGCCGTAAAAATCCCTAAAAAAAATCCATGCCTTTTGCGGCCAGTGGCCTATGTGCCCTTGGCCCGGAGTGATGTGTTGTGCCCTTCTCCCTGAGTGCGCCGTGCTCCGAAGCACCTCTCACTCACATGGCTCTCCATCACGCGATCGGGTCTTTCTCACAGGCTACAAGTGAAGACCGACACATTGGGGACTTTAATGCGCGCTTCCTTATCCAATTCCGAGGTGCATATTGAAGATATTGGAAAAACTGTCCACATATACTTTTCATCAGCCAACAAAATTAGTAGGCCTAACGAACAGCAAAAGCACTAGCCTATGTCAATCTACTATCCCCCATAGTACAAAAGTCAACCTATTCTATTCTGTGCGATAAATAAATATAAATAACAGTTGTGGGATACAAGAGATCCCAAATTAATTAGCGGGAAAACACCATTATCAAAAGTGACCGCAAATGCGATTATGCATGTAATACTTTTGCATGTTTATGGTAAAAATGATCTTCCCCAAACTTGAAACTCATGCGCTGCTTAGTTAGGCTCAAAAGCCCTTGAAAAGCGGATTAATGTGCTTAATTTAAGAAGTTATTTAGACACTTTAGTTGTGATACAAACCTTATCAAAACATATAGGCCTATGGGCTAGGCTACATGAGGTTTGTGACTATGAATAGAAAATGTAGAGAGAAAAAAAGGCAGTTTCTTATGCTCTCCTGCCTCATTGTTGATGATGGGAATTTGCATATACTCCAGAATGTCATGAAGAGTTATCAGATGGATTGCAATTAATTGCAAAGTCCTTCTTTGCCATGAAAATGAACTTAATCCCCAAAAAACATTTCCACTGCATTTCAGCCCTGCCACAAAAGGACCAGCTGCCATCATGTCAGTGATTGTCTCGTTAACACAGGTGAGAGTGTTGACGAGGACAAGGCTGGAGAACACTCTGTCATGCTGATTGAGTCAGAATAACAGACTGGAAGCTTTAAAAGGAGGGTGGTGCTTGAAATCATTGTTCTTCCTCTGTCAACCATGGTTACCTGCAAGGAAACACGTGCCGTCATAATTGCTTTGCACAAAAAGGGCTTCACAGGCAAGGATATTGCTGCTAGTAAGAGTGCACCTAAATCAACCATTTATTGGATCATCAAGAACTTCAAGGAGAGAGGTTCAATTGTTGTGAAGAAGGCATCAGGGCGCCCAAGAAAGTCCAGCAAGCGCCAGGACCGTCTCCTAAAGTTGATTCAGCTGCGAGATCGGGGCACCATCAGTGCAGTGCTTGCTCAGGAATGGCAGCAGGCAGGTGTGAGTGCATCTGCACGCACAGTGAGGCGAAGACTTTTGGAGGATGGCTGGTGTCAAGAAGGGCAGCAAAGAAGCCACTTCTCTCCAGGAAAAACATCAGGGACAGACTGATATTCTGCAAAAGGTACAGGGATTGGACTGCTGAGGACTAGGGTAGAGTCATTTTCTCTGATGAATCCCCTTTCCGATTGTTTGGGCCAACTGGAAAACACCTTGTCCGGAGAAGACAAGGTGAGCGCTACCATCAGTCCTGTGTCATGCCAACAGTAACGCATCCTCAGACCATTCATGTGTGGGGTTGCTTCTCAGCCAAGTGAGTGGGCTCACTCACAATTTTGCCTAAGAACACAGCCATGAATAAAGAATGGTACCAACACATCCTCTGAGAGCAACTTCTCCCAACCATCCAAGAACAGTTTGGTGACGACCAATGCCTTTTCCAGCATGATGGAGCACCTTGCCATAAGGCAAAAGTGATAACTAAGTGGCTCGGGGAACAAAACATTGACATTTTGGGTCCATGGCCAGGAAACTCACCAGACCTTAATCCCATTGAGAACTTGTGGTCGATCCTCAAGAGGCGGGTGGACAAACAAAAACCGACAACTTCTGACAAACTTTATGCAAGAATGGCCTGCCATCAGTCAGGATGTGGCCCAGAAGTTAATTGACAGCATGCCAGGGCGGATTGCAGAGGTCTTGTAAAAGAAGGGTCAACACTGCAAATATTGACTCTTTGCATAAACTGAATGTCATTGTCAATGAAAGCCTTTGGCACTTATGGAATACTTGTAATTATACTTCAGTGTACCATAGTAACTACTGACATAAAGATCTAAGAACACTGAAGCAGCAAACTTTGTGGAGACCAATATTTGTGTCATTCTCAAAACGTTTGGCCACGACTGTACTCCTGTTGTAAAGAGAAGCAATGTGCTTAATATGAGGACATTTGAGAAATAAATATAGTAGGCCTAGAAAGCTGATGGGATCCTTCTCTTTTTAATAGAGGCCACCACTCTGTTTTCTCGCGCAATTGCATAGCCTATAAAAATGTTGCTCAACATGAGCCCTTGGGCTTTCATGAAGTGTTTGATTAGATTTACGATTACATTTGCGTGATGTCATAGTGATTAGAGGGACAATAGAGTGCTGAGTACCAGGCAGTTAGAAGGTTTGGTAGGCTACTAATGACCATCAGCAGCATCAGAGCTTGGAGAAGCCTAATTACCATGACTAAACGGTGGTAATACGGTCACCGCAAGAGCCCTAGGCACAACCAGTTATTGAGTGTAAGGGGGCAATTACTTTTTCACACAGGGGCATTGGGTATTGCATAACTTTGTTAATTAAATAAATAAAATAAGTATGTAATTGTTGTGTTATTTGTTCACTTTCCTTTATCTAATATTAGATAAGATCTGATAACATTAATCATCAAAAATATGCAAAGGTAGAGAAAATTAGAAAGGGGGCAAATACTTTTACACAGCACTGCACATACATTATTATTAATAAATATTATTACATGATTTTAGAGGAATTGCAGCTCCTTAGCTGCTTTACTCAATATGCTATAAGGCCCAAGAGCTTAGCTAACAAACCAAATGCAGACAAATGAGCAAACTGTCTACTCCTAGTTAGAAATTATTTGAATCATTGGATTACTTCAAACAAGCAAACATACATGCAAGCTGACAGCACTTTAAAATGACATTATCTGGCAGTTCTCTTCAAAACATGATTTAGAACTTTCTTGCCCTACCTAAAAATATAATCTGTCTCTTTCTCAATGAGCCTGACTATTAAGAACAAATACTCTTACTTGGTCAGAAGTGAGCCCACTGACGCTGCTTTAAACATGAGAGGACTAATAGCCACCGGGTGAGATAAGGTTACAGAGTAGTGTTGTTGTAATGATACATATACCAGATTGTCCTTGGCAAAAAGGAAATCACGAAGCGGACTTCACCCTCTAAAACATACTTTTCTCTAATAGTGTTTGTTATTTGCTAAATAAATAAATGTGACTGACTCTGGGTGACAACATAAGGCTGTTATTTCTAACATTAGGACAGTTTTCCTCAAGAAATAAAGTCTGCTTCATGTTTCCTTTCCTTCCTTACTTTCTACAGATGTAGGATCGTAAATTGAGCCAGTTTGCTACAGCAGAAACATAATCTTGCAGCAACAGGAAATGTGAATTATTATTTTGATTATAATTACTGGACATTTTTGTAGGGGTAGATAAGGAAAATCGTAAGGAAAAATCAAGTCTGAAATACATTTCAGAAGCCTTTTTAAACATCAAATACACTAAAAGTTTAAAGTTATCCTGCAACAACGTGATCAAATTAAGATCCTACATCTGTGGTATCACAGTACATGTATTGTGGCAACCCTATTACAGAGTTATCATTAGTGTCTCTCTCTCATATTTAACTCTGGCGTTTACCTGCTGCCTGTAGAACGATTGGTCATCTGATTGAAGTTCCTCACAGAAGAGCACTTTGATTACCGCTTTCATTTTGTGGACAAAGCAGTGCCCTCCACTCACAAATGCACTGACTGTCTATTCACACACACAGCTCAGAGGGGGTGTTTACTAGGGCTAATCTTTTCAGCAGATGGGACTCAAGCCGGCTTCGCCTGATTACATTATGTAGGGGGAACGATTTAACTTCCCTTGCTGAGATCTCATCCATACGTATAGGTGAGGTATTGTGAATTCTGGGTGTAACTGATACAGTGGATACAAGCCTCAGGACATGAGAGAGACAGGTTTTTATTAAGTCTACTTTAGTGTTTGACCTTGACCATGGCATTTTCATGACATTAGACAATGTCTGAAGTAGAATACATTTGAGATCAGGGATGGACAACAATAAGGGCCGAAGTATTCAGGCTCTTGTTCCAGCCCAGCTCTAACACACCTATATCAAAAATGTCTATAAAGCATTGTGCGGAATTCATTCCAGGTAGAAACTTTGTCTCAAAAAAAAGGGCCTGCCCAAAAGGCAAAATAAGTAGTTACTCCCAACTGTGACATGGTACTTCTCAAGCTGCCGTTACCTATGTTTCTATAGTTAGATGATATAATCACTTTATTCTGGTCTCAAGCCCTTAGACCACATCCCCCGCCCTTGTGCAGGGATAATCTCATGTACTTCACTGAGCTTCTTGTTGCCCAGACTATGGAACTAGAGCTTTCTTCTGAATTTTAACAAAATTGTGGCTTGTAAGATTTGTATTAATTTGTACTAATGCTTTATGACAAGGCTATTGGGTTACTTGTGATTTAATGTTCACAACATGATTTTTAAATATATATTGTTTAGATGAAATACAATTAAATGCACATTAAAATAAAATAAAAGCAATGCAATGAGTCACAATGACTATGTTCATCAAATCATTCTAACACACTTTCCCAATGAGCAGTATGTTTTTAATTAATCATGGAAACCTGGTTAGGTCTGAATGCCCTAATACAAATACATGGAAATTGATTAGAAAGGGCCTATAATCGGAGACTCTCTGTATCATGCTTGTGAAGTTCCGAAGCAAAAGTGCTGGGCCGAGTGTGTCTCACCAGAGTGATTGGCTCTGTGAAGGCATTGGGGTTGGCTGTGTGGGCGAGAGGTGGCAATTACTGCCAGTCTCACCGCCTTACATACAGGGAGAGAGAGAGAGAGAAAGAGAGGGGGCGAAAGGAAGGGAGAGATGGGGGTGAGGAAAGGTGTAGAATGGTGCACGAACAGCGAGAAAGACAGAAAGAGAGAGGAGGGTCTTGAGAAACAGGATGCAATCATTAGCTAAGCTCCTCTATCTCTAGCAAGCTCTGTATCCAAACAATCATCTGTTCAGGACCCACACAACATGACTAAGCCTCGACAGATTTCTCATGCTACAGTACACACCTTCCCTCCTCCAGCCACCTCTCTCTATTACGTGTTGTTTTTCTATTCCTCTAGTTCAGGGATCCCTTTTCTATTGGACTTTTCAATCCGATTTCTATGAAAATATTAGGAATATCATATTGCAATAAGAAACTACCATAATTGACTATGGGAAAAAAATATTCTCTAATTCTCTTTACAAGAATTCAAAGTGGCTTGTGCTCTGCTCACACCGGCAAAAGGCCAGGCATCCAGAGTAGCAGCTAAAATAGCCCCAGCCCCAGTGTATAGTTCTCAAGCCTGTTTGTTTTCCCACACCTGGGGCTTCAAAGCCTGTCCATAATACTGCCTCTTGGTACTGCCTACAAGTGTTGTCTCCCTCATAAAAACCTCTCTGGCCCCGCAGTGGGGAAGCCGCTGATGTCGAACCCTCTGGGTCTCCGAAACATTGCTGTTGACTGACCTTTTTTTTTTTTTTACGTGTGTTAGATTCAGACAATGTGGTGAATCTCCACTTTAACAACAAGAGGCCAGTAGCGTAGCACCACAGAATTAAAAAGAACATACACTGAGTGTACAAAACATTGCTCTTTACATGACAAAGACTGACCAGGTGAATCCAGGTGAAAGCTATGATCCCTTATTGATATCACTTCTTAAACCCACTTCAATCAGTGTAGATGAAGGGGAGGAGACGGGTTAAAGAAGGATTTTCAAGCCTTGAGACAATTGAGACATGGACTATGCATGTGTGGTAGACAGAGAGGGGCATCCACAGGGTACTCACTTCAGAGACTTTCACACTGATCGGTGTCTGGTCCTTCCCACTGGGCTCCGAGCTGCTCCGCTCCCTCATCTGAGGACACACACACTAAGTATCATTATATTAGGTTATTACAATACAATACTCTAATGTAAACGTAGAATAAGCTTAATGGGAAACAAATAACTGAAACCACAATGAAATAACTGAAACCACAATGAAATAACTGAAACCACAATGAAATAACTGAAATCACAATGAAACATTGTAAGTACAATATAACTAACTATTTTCGAGGTTAGACTGTTTCTTTGACCCATGAGTCCCTGTGAGTCATAAACAGCCTAATTGTAATAATATTACATCAGGGTATATAACACCATCTCCACAATACAGAGACATTCTACCATTAACCATCTCCACAATACAGAGACATTCTACCATTAACCATCTCCACAATACAGAGACGTTCTACCATTAACCATCTCCACAATACAGAGACATTCTACCATTAACCATCTCCACAATACAGAGACATTCTACCATTAACCATCTCCACAATACAGAGACATTCTACCATTAACCATCTCCACAATACAGAGACATTCTACCATTAACCATCTCCACAATACAGAGACATTCTACCATTAACCATCTCCACAATACAGAGACATTCTACCATTAACCATCTCCACAATACAGAGACATTCTACCACTAACCATCTCCACAATACAGAGACATTCTACCATTAACCATCTCCACAATACAGAGACATTCTACCATTAACCATCTCCACAATACAGAGACATTCTACCACTAACCATCTCCACAATACAGAGACATTCTACCATTAACCATCTCCACAATACAGAGGCATTCTACCATTAACCATCTCCACAATACAGAGACATTCTACCATTAACCATCTCCACAATACAGAGACATTCTACCATTAACCATCTCCACAATACAGAGACATTCTACCATTAACCATCTCCACAATACAGAGACATTCTACCACTAACCATCTCCACAATACAGAGACATTCTACCACTAACCATCTCCACAATACAGAGACATTCTACCACTAACCATCTCCACAATACAGAGACATTCTACCATTAACCATCTCCACAATACAGAGACATTCTACCATTAACCATCTCCACAATACAGAGACATTCTACCACTAACCATCTCCACAATACAGAGACATTCTACCATTAACCGTTGACGCTGAGCAGTACCTCGCTATTTGTTTGACTTTTAACACAACAATTACATACTTATTTTTGTTGACAGTACCCCAAGTATTATTGTGTCCAAGACTATCAAAAAAAATGCTTGAACCTGGTATACACACACACGGATGAACGCACACACACACGATAAGTCCATGTCTACTGTATATTAACCCTTAATTCCCACTCCAATCAGTCTCACTATGTTTACTCACCATCTACACTCTCATTCTTGTATTTAAAATGTGTCCAAGGAAATTCCTAAAGTCAAATGAATGATCCAAGCAAAACATAAAAAAGATTGCAGCTTGTGCTTACACAACCTCAGGCCGAAGTGGCACAATAGCACACAGAGGGATCAGAAATACTGTACCAGATTGCATGGGATAGTGAGTGTTAACACTCTACCACAATGCAGTGATTTTGTTAAGCCTTCATCTATTCAGCATGGCTTAATACACTCGGCTTGTGTTTCGGAACACAACGCGGACATCAAATAATTGTCGAGAGATTTCTGACCCAAATGAGCAGATGGAGTGAAGTTATGGGACAAGTTTGCGACCCTACTTTTCAGGCTGTTTCTAAACAAATGTAGCTATGGTGTTGGGTATAAGGTGTACAGTAAAGCAGCATTCAACCCCATAGTTAAGGTTAGGATTGGGGGAGGGAAAGCTGATCCTAGATCTGGACCTTCCCTTAGCGAAAAAAAAACTGTGTAAAGCAACATGTGATCACATGAAACTACACATGAGAAACCATGTTCACATGTGAAGCATTTCAAAAACACATGATTTCACATGAACTCATATGTTTTTTCTGTAAGGGTAGGTAAACCAACACAATGCAGACCAGACAGTGTTGGCCAGGGGACAAAAGGCTTGCATTGTTGATTTCTATCTAACGACCCTGCGGTAGGAGAGTGTTAAGAGAACTTCTCCTATGGCATACACGGTAGTAGGGCAGGTGACCCAATCTCAGAATTCAATAAATCCCTTTACCTATCCCCATGCATCTACTAAACACACACATCCACTCCTTTAACACCAAGGGCTTTTGAATAGTATTTTTGATTTGGTGTACATTAGTTCAGATCTACACATATATAGTGTATATCTATCTGTTTATACAGCTCTGGAATAGGAACAGGTACAATATATGTACGGGGCCAGGGATCTTTCAATGGGGAGAGATAGGATTACTACAGGATTACTGAGGTCGCTGGTTAGATGCCAAGTATGTCAAACACACATACACACATGCATGCATGCACACACACACACAGCACGGAAAATAGGATCATGGGTGATAGACAATGGGTCTAAAGGGTCATAGAAATCGTAAAAACAGAGGGTGAACTGAGGAATTGCACACAAAAAAATATTAATTGATTGCATAGATCATTGGGATATTGAAATGAAGATCTAAAGAAAATTGCGTGCAAGGATAATGAAAATGTTTTCATATTGAGAGCAATATGATTTGACTCAGACTTCACCTTTGCTCTGGGGGAAATCTTTTACAAAGTCTAGTTTCCACTGGTGGATGAATAGAAAATCTAAACTTTAAACTGCATCAAAGGTTAACCCTTTATCAACCAACCACAGCATTTCAAACGAGACATGAAATATGTTCTAAAATGCCAAATTGACATAATTTCCAGTTAATCAAGTGTCGTGTGACGAAATCACCCTGGAAAACGCAGCTGTGTTTCTTCATTCCTGGTCCTGGAGAGCATCAGTACATGTGGGCTTTTGTCACATGACACAAAAATCATGTGACCACAATAGAAATTAGCCTTTGGCCTTTTTTTGTCATAATCCTCACAATTATAGAATTTTCTTAAAACTGCATTGTTGGTTAAGGGCTTTTAAGTAAGCATTTCCCTGTAAGGTCTACACGTCGTATTCGGCGCAGGTGACAAATACAATTTGATTTGATAACTACAAACAACAGTATAATAAATGTAAGGAAAGAAACTTTGTTATTTTATGTCACATGATTTATGCCAAATCTGTGCCGACTCCAAGCATGAGAAAGGGTTTAAACATAGGTTTTGATTTAACTCATGAATTATATTGAATGGATCTATGTTCCCCCTTTATATGTTAATGTATTCACTTGAAAATAAAAAGGACAATTATTATTAATGACTTTGTAACAGCTCCAAAGAGTCGACTACAAGAAATGCTCACTGGTACCCTCGTTTATAGAAAGACCCATATATATTAATTGAACCTGACCAAATGTGATGTCATACCAATAGCTGAAAGATGTAGTCAGAGAATAAAATAATAATTCATTAGGTGACACAATGTACAGATGTAGGATTTAAATTTGACCACTCTTTTGTTGCTAAGAGTTTTCCTGCATGGCAGCAAATGCAAACTTATTGTTTATTTGAGTTTTAAAAATTCTTCTATAGTTTGTAATTTCCACTTTAAAATTGTGACATACACGGCAATGACTATTCAGTATTTTTGCTTTCACAAATTAAATGTTTTTATTGATTCCATTGTATGTTTTATTGCTTGAGAACTTAAGCAAGGAACAATCCCAATGCATGTATCTTAATACCTACAAACAGTAATAAAACTTTAACTTGAACTGTGAAACGGCCTCCACATTCAAGTCAATGACCCCATAATGGGTGGACTGGCAGGATTCATTACATTTCTAAACCCGCTACTCCGAGGTCCCATCAGGCTCACCTCTGTTGGGCAGGCGTGTTGTAGCACCGTGGTGGGGGAACCCGTGCCAGTCTGTTCCCACTTGTCGGCCATGTGGTTGACCTCCTCCAGCTTCTGCTCGCAGCTCTTATGGGTGTTCAGCAGCGTCACCTCATAGAACTCCTGGATATCTGTGGAAAACATGACAGATACCCATTTGATCATTTACAATACTTAGAAATGTCCCTTGAGAGGAAATATGGAACAAAACAGACACTTGACAAGACTTTCGCTAATTCCAATGTAATTTCAGTGTAAGGCGGCAGACTTCCGTTTACATCAACATGGTGCATTTCAGATGGACATGGAAATGGGGGCCTTTGATTAAACACAGAATTACTGCCTCATTGGCCATCAACCAAAATAAAATGGGGGCAATTTGTGAAATTGGATCGCTGGCACCGACATTAGATGCCATAGGAGAAGTACAGCACTGACGTATGGCCAAATTCTCTTGTCAGGTACATCTGGGAAGCCTCTTAAGAGGCAGAGTAAGTCCAAAGTTCTGTTGTAGTGCAATGCAGTTCATCTGTCCCAAATGACATTGCATATATAGAGAATTCACTGTCACTGAATGCAACTTTGAACCAAGTTATAAAGTACAAACTACATAAGTCTACAGGGCTGTATCAGTGCTACGCAGGTTCTCAGGATAAAGAAACCACAAACAAACAAAGAGCAAATAGCTGTAAGCACAAATATATATCTGCAGCTCTGCTCCCAGTCCTTAGCCTTAGTGAAGACTAGCAGCTGATGTCTCTTGTTGATCGAGCAGTCAACAATATCTTTGTCCAGGAGTCTAAGCTAGATCCATTTGAACAGCTTGTGCAACCAGCAGTCGGGTGTGCGCTGAAGCAGCTTGGTCAAAGACGTTTTTTATAATTAGGTCTCAATTATATGGTCAAAATGCATTACGAAATTAATTGTTTTATTAAATTATGTACATGCTGTTACATTAGGTTATTATTTGGATATCGGATTTTGTTTATAATAATTTACAAATGTTCCGAAAATTGTAACAGATGATCAAGTAATGGCTTATAAATTATATTCATTATTAGGTGTTAACCCAAAATACTTGATGGACCGGTTCTTGCATAATGTATTAACTGTGCAGTAGGCAATAGGCATTGAACACTCAATGTGTACCTACCTAGACAATAGAAGTCTATTCACTTTCATAAAACATTGCTTTTGAAGTGGGCCTCCACAGCCAAGAGGTGTAATTCACTTCAAGACAGGCAACAAAAGTAAAGCTATTCAATTGAAACCCTATTTCTTTTACAATAATTCAACACAGGAATAGACCTCATTCAAACCCCAACATTCCAGCTTACAAACAGTTTGATAGACAACACTCATTCAACACTGATTGGCAAACACCATGTTTTCTACATACAACACAAATTGTAGTAATTCCCTCCGGTCTTGTATGTAATTTAATCCAAAGAGAGTCTTGTGTGTCTTGTTGATGTCTCGTATGTCATGTGTGTCTGAAGCCGTTGCTGTTATAGCAACTTCATCTTAAGACACTTACTTCGCCAGAAGGCTATAGCAGGATTCACTTGAGTGGCGGATCCTTGAAATAGAACAGCTTAAGCAATGCTCAGTGTAGGGCCGTGCACATACCCTTTGGGGGGCAGGTCCTCCAACACCCCCCAAAGAAAATTACGCAACCGCGGTCACAGACTCGATGAGCAATTATGACTTTGATTATTTCATTAAAAGTAATAGATGACCACATCTTAATGGCTAGTTAATGGACACATATTTAACGCAAATTTAATGACAACTGGGTTCAGACCAACAATGACAAAAACTGTATACAAAAAAATGTAATTATAAAAAGAGCAAAGGGCAGTGATTATCTGTGCACGTGCCTGCACTGTAAAAAAAAAATCTAGTTGTTTCAACTAATTATTATTAAGTAACTGGTTCCACAGCCTTTTTTTTTGTTTAATCAACATTTTGAGTGTTCCAAGTGTTGCCTGAACTGAAAAAAAAGGTGGCCCAATCTTAGCTCCAACATGGTTTGCTTGTTCACCAGGGTCTAACAGTAACTAAGGCAGACCTTTTTGAAGTTAATAAACCACACACAAAGGGGCTGCTTCCTGGACACAGATTAAGCGTTAAAGAAGGAAGGACAAACTGATTTGCGTTGTTACAACGACCAACGGACATTGTAACAACGGACATGGGAACAATAAAATCGACCAACAATGGTGAACACAGGGAACAATTATACAAATATTAATCAGGGGGGAATGGGAACCAGGTGTGCATAGTAAGACAGTTCCCTGACGCCTAGAGGCCAGTGACTGGATCTCCAGAACTGGTCCCCGGAATGAGCAACAGTACCGGAGGGTTCCGTGACAGTCTATTAATTATGCAATCGAAGAACCGTTAATGAATAACAAAGCAGACCTTTCAAAAGAATAGCTGCATGTTCAACAAAAGAAACTGAACCCATAACAAGTAATCTGCTGCAGCAGTCCAGAGGCTCTTGTCTCCACGGACAGAACCCACATTTACATTAAAATGGAGGTTAATGACAACAAGCAATTTGCATTCATCACAAGACGTTGGGAGTACAATGGTTTAGTCCTTGCATCTCAACCCACATGTTTGAGCGAGTCCATCATACACTGCTAAGAATTAGCCTTAACTGGTTGACAAGTTTGAAAGGCACTTTAAAAGGTATTTGTGTAATAAACTATTGGCACAAATACTTCTTTTTACAATTTATGAATTACAAGAAGACACACAGACACACGTCATTGAACCAAAATGTATGCAAATCCCCTAGACTCATTGAGCGCCAGTAAAGTGTCGTATGGGGATTTGGATACCGTGGATTTACACAACAAATGCAGAATTCTCTGAGTCAGAGCCATCTTGAGATACAATGTGAGATTCACATGTTCAACTAGCCAACAACACTACACAGCACCGTATTGAGTCAAACTTTTCATCAGGTTGTATAGGCAACATGATCAGATCACTACACAGCACCGTATTTAGTCCAGCTTTTCATCAGGTTGTATAGGCAACATGATCAGATCACTACACGGCACCGTATTTAGTCCAGCTTTTCATCAGGTTGTATAGGCAACATGATCAGATCACTACACAGCACCGTATTTAGTCAAACGTTTCATCAGGTTGTATAGGCGACATGATCAGATCACTACACAGCACCGTATTGAGTCAAACTTTTCATCAGGTTGTATAGGCAACATGATCAGATCACTACACAGCACCGTATTTAGTCAAACTTTTCATCAGGTTGTATAGGCAACATGATCAGATCACTACACAGCACCGTATTTAGTCAAACTTTTCATCAGGTTGTATAGGCAACATGATCAGATCACTACACGGCACCGTATTTAGTCAAACTTTTCATCAGGTTGTATAGGCAACATGATCAGATCACTACACGGCACCGTATTTAGTCCAGCTTTTCATCAGGTTGTATAGGCAACATGATCAGATCACTACACAGCACCGTATTTAGTCCAGCTTTTCATCAGGTTGTATAGGCAACATGATCAGATCACTACACAGCACCGTATTTAGTCCAGCTTTTCATCAGGTTGTATAGGCAACATGATCAGATTCAGATAATCTGTATTGTCCCATTGCAGATCAAAATCATGTGCTGTATTTTCCTGTTTTGTGGGTTTTCATTGTAATTGTGCAAATGGTAATTCAGATATATTTTTTATATAATAAATATGTACAACTACCCTCTATACTAGGAACTCATTTGAAACACAGTTTCCTTTCATTCAAATTAATTCGCTGTCTTATCTGAAGTTGCCAAATAGCTTATAGCTGAATAAGTATTGTAACTAAAAGGCCTACATGCAACTTCCTGTATAATAGTGGCACATACTCAAACAAGCAAAATGTTCAAAAGTAAAAGTAGCACACGGGGTAACTTACAGGGCAGTAAAACTTTGCTTGTCTCCATAGACATCCCGAGCACTGCCGGTCCCTTGAAGCAGTGTGCTGTGGGAGCACCAGATGCCCATGCAACAAAACAGCAAGCCTACTCCTCCGGCAGGCCGCCTGTTCAACTCCAATAGAGACAATGACCCTGCACCCCGGGCAGCCCTCGCACTCCGACAGCTGATTTCTAATGCAGCCCTGCGTCTGATAATGTGCTTAACGCTGCCATGCTGCGCAGAATCACCCTCCACAACACCTCTCACACACCCCTACACAGTGTAGACATGGATGCCCCCTTTTCATAGACAGTTGAATCTACAAGTGCCGGCGGGCACTGGCAGTGACACTCTTTGTCATGGCAGAGAAGGGGATGTATGGGGGGGGCCCCTACCGGCCCTCCTCCCTCTCAGTCCCTTTCTGTCTCGGTGTGCTGAGCTGTCTGAGGGATGGCAGCTGGGTGGGGGTATTTAAGACACTTGGCTCATGCATGAAGGGCACACTTAAGCCTGTGAGGACAGCTTTAAGTGGCTGTTTAGCGGAGGGGTGGAGGGCTACCGGCTTCCCCACAGGGCAGACTTCTTCCCTGGCTGTCACACACTCAAACAGGGACAGATAATGACCCAACACTTGGGCCATAAGGATATTGCCAACTCCTGGAGGATACTTGCACTTTGTAATCTCAACTCGACAGTTTGAAATTCAAATCACAGCCTATGCTAACCTATGCCTGATGATTACATCCAACATGCTGAATGTAAAAGCCTTTCTGAGATAGCTACAAAATACTGCCTTATGGCATCACACGTAAACTCCTCCATAGACTTGATCTAGTTTCAGGAGAGTGTAACATGCTAATATGCTGATCTGAAGGTATTTTATGCTGCACTACATTAGGAAACAAGACGAGTCCCAGGGATTTTCTTCACTGCTTGCCGCAGTGGATCTTTGCCGGAGCTTTTATGGAGCGCTGAACGTAAAGCTGTAAAACGAAGCTACAGTGAAAACTTGTCCCCTAGTCCTACCCATTCCAAAGATCATAATTGCAGAACTTCCTCAAGCCCTGGGAACAGTGTGAGTAATGGGGAGAATGATTCTTTCTCTGTGTTTCAGCAAGATGTGTTAACGGGACGGGTGATGTCTTCCTAAGTAAATTGCTCCATTAGCATGTGGCGGCCCTCCCTCTGTTCTGTTGGGGCGTATTTTGACAGCTCCAATTGCACAACAGCACGTATGATGCCTCCCTCACTTGTTGTCAGTTGTCACACCTGAGGCCCATTTAAGGAGCCGTGTTGAAGGGGGGGGGGGTATGTGTATGTCTGTCTGTGTGTGTGTGAACAATATATCTCATCATGCCATAAAGGCCCTGAGCGACAATGGAAACAACACTGCGGGGACAGGATCCGGCACCACTCCGTTTTGGACTGTTTCATTCCTGACCCTATTTGGCCGGATCCAGTAGCTCTCGCTGCATGAAAATACATTTTCACTTTTTGCAATGTGAACATTAAAAGCGATCAAAGTTCAATGAAGTTGCCTGTTGATTGAACAATCTACCTGACAGGTGTGGCATATCAAGAAGCTGACGTGGGCGGATTGCTGAGGAGTATTTCTGTCTGTTATAAAGCCTTTTTGTGGCTCCCCAGGCCTAGCCCTTGCCCAGTCATGTGAAATCCATAGATTGGAGTAGGCTATGCCCTTGGATAAACTCTCATTCTAAGAAAAACGTTAAAGGCCCAGTGTAGGCAAACACATGATTTCCATGTGTTTTATATAAATTTCCACACTATGAGAGTGAAATTGTAAAAATTATGATAATGCCCTTTTAGTGTAAAAGTGGTTGAAAAGGCCACCTAGAATTTCAGGCTGTTTTGGGGAGATGGAGTCTAAATTAGTTAATAGACCAATAAGAAAGAGAGTTCCAAACCTCTCTGCCAATAACAGCTCCCCACTCAGACCACTTTTCCACTCCCAGACAGTCCTAGCAAAATTATTGATTGAAAAACAATCACAGTAACGTACTTAATTGTTACGCAGAAACAATTTGATATAAAAAAAAAAAAACAGCTGCATTGGACATTTTATGAAAAGGCACTGGAAAGTGCACACTATAATAGTAGGCCGTCATTGTAAATAACAATTTGTTCTTAACTGACTTGCCTAGTTAAATAAAGATTAAATTAAATTAAAAACTATCCTAATGCTTTCAAAGGGTTGACACACTTCTTTCCCTTTCTTTAATTCCCTCTCTTCTTGCCAGTGCAATCTTTTTGCTTTCAGGTATATGACAGCAGCTGTTTGCATGCAGCTTTACTCCTTTGTGTTTCCATGGCAACCATGCGGTGGATCCGGAGAGAGTTGCATCCACATGGACACAAACGTTCACTCACTCTGACTGACACACACACACACACACACACACACACAATGCAAATCTGCTTTTTCCACGCTTACGTAATGGGTGGGTGGAGTGGGCTCCGGCTTGCAGTGCTCTTCCCTGTATTAGCTTCCGGCTACCTCCCCTTCCTACAACCAGCCCTCCTCCACACCAACAGAGTTTTCCAGCTAATTGTTACATCGCACACCCATTATTAAGAAGTCACCCTTCAACATAGCACTTTCTCCTACTCCAAAGAGGTGCCACAATGTTACTCATGAGGCAGATTACTAAATCCATTTGGGTTCCAAAGATAAGGAATAAGAAGAGATCATTCATAATTGTGTATGTATGAACATGTTTTTGACCAAGCTAAACAAATGTGAATTTTCAGGTTTACATGCAGACTAATAATTCAATATTAAAGACCAACTAAAAAATCTAAACCAGGAATGGGAAATGATTTAAAAAGCTACAACCATGTTTTCGTGATAATTAATGGCTAAGTTGCAGTTAGACATAAAATAGATTGAGATATTGCCATTGAAAGAATATGATAGACATGAGTCCTGTTTTCCTGTTTGCTTTTTTAAAACTAATCCCATCTGAATAGGGCATTAGTTCTACTTAAGTATGACACAAATGCAAAGACCACCAATGCACCAAATGCAGCTCCTGGTGTCCTTCCATTGAATTTAACTGACATCAAACTGACATTTTGTTTCACCGGTTTAAAAACAAAATCTCCCTTTGTGCCTAATAGACACGACCTAGGATTCCAGTATGAGAACAAGAAATCTCAGTATTGCAATGCAAGAACATCTGTATTATGATGTGTGTGTGTGTGGGCTGGAGGTATGGGGTTACAGAGATACAGGCCGTTGCGTAACCCGGAGTAACGTCTTTATTTCACACTCTGCTGATCCCGAGCCTTCGGAGCCGCCCTTCACCTGCACAGTCACGACACTACCGCTGATGGACAAACACTAATGAATGGAGAGCCCGGAGTAAAGAGCGGGAGGAACATTACTCTTGAGGGGTAAGACTGAATTGAGCTCAGAGCCAATTGAATGTTCCTACAGTGGGTGAACTCTGACCTTGACGTCACCGCATACAGTCATTCATCGTCATGGGAACTGTGATAAAACGTGTCAGGAAGTAGAAGCAAAACTACATCCATTACACTGACGTCAGAATAACAAAACATACCTGCCAAATTTCAAAGGAGTCCTACTCTTTTAGTATGCATTTTAATTGAACAGATAGGACAGTGAAGAGCACACAGGAGAAGTAGGAGAGTTGCAAGTCGGAAGGACAGTGGCTTGGATTCCAACCCCATACGTGTGCCGTGTCTAAACTACACTAGAATGGACAGGAGCTACATGTAACCATTCCAACTGCAGCTACCACCAAGTGTCAATTACACACCAGTAGTAGTTATAAACATACATCAGAACATCACCTGGGGATAGCCACCAGGTGATAAAACACAAACTCTCACCAACACATACACACAGCCATGTGAGTGCAAGAACAGACACAGGCCAGTTGAGCCATGTAACTGTAATGGTGTATGCTCTAAGAGACCAGAAGGGCTGGTGATAACACAGACTAGATAGAGACATAGAGAGAGAGAGAGAGAGAGAGAGAGAGAGAGAGAGACATAGAGAGAGAGAGAGAGAGAGACAGAGAGAGAGAGACAGAGAGAGAGAGAGAGAGAGAGAGAGAGAGAGACAATAAGAGAGAAAGTGAGTCAGAACTTAAGATATTTGAATGTGATTCATCTTGTGACACCTGCTTTCCATAAGGCTTAATCTTTCCACACACTCTGGAATATTCCTTCCATTACAGCCTACACAGCAGCTGTGTTCAAATAACAATTTCAAACTAAACAAGCATGAAACAAATAATATGGCCTGCTTCATCTATCCAGGCGAACATCGTATGTAGTGAAGCGAAACGTTTTGGGAGAACTCCACACGGTCCCACACGCCCCCGGGCTTCTCCTGGTGACGATCAGCCACATGGCTCCCTCCCGCCCGCCGTCTCCATGGAAACAAGCAAAGACTGCACTTTCTCATATGACATCAGTTCCTCCGAAGAGCTACTGCAGTTTACTCATCTCTCCAATGCCAAACCAGTCCCTCAACCCTAGAAACTTGCATGGAGGTCCCTCCGTTGTCACATGTTGCTGTCAAAACCTAAACCGATCAACTTTGGGACACACTCGCTCAGTGTCACTTCCTCAAAATCAAACAAACAAAAAACACTATCACTCTTTGTGGTTCGCCATAAGTCGTTGCAAATGGAGGCAATCAAGTCTTATAACTGTCAACCCAACAACACTGATAGCCACACAATAAAACATGTAGATGTTGCCTGTCGTTTATTTGAATGAGGAAGTGCGGATCACGCCCAAAACCATGGTGTGGGAGAGGACACTGACAGATGTGCAACCCCCCAACCCCTGACCATACAACAAACAGTCTTGCTTTATGACTCCTATCCATCTGCTTCATGTAAATACATATTGCCTTGGGCTGAGCGTAGAAAACAAATATTCAACATATGGGAATTATTCTGTGTGACTGTGATTTTCTGTTTAATAAAAGTTACGCCAAGAGGCTGTGCTTTCACTGTTCTTTCACTTACTCTATACTGAGCTCTTTGGTATAAATGGATCCAGAAGGTCAACTCAGAGAGCGCGAATGACCCTGAGGATAAAAAAACACGTGTGTTGATTTACATAAAGAGACAGATCAGCTGCAGAGACGATGGATGGACAGCCATTAGTCATTTCTCCATACGATTTTAAATCCCTAGGTGGCCAGTGCAGAGCATAATCCTGTGTTCTCTCATGAACAGTTGATTTGGGAACAACAGACAGTGGTGGTACATTTATAGTAGACAAGGGAAAGGGGGATACTAGTCAGTTGCACAACTGAATGCATTCAACTGAAATGTGTCTTCCACATTAAGCAGTTGTAGTTGGGCGTTAACTGCCTTGCTCAAGTTTAGAACAGCAGATTTTTCCACCTTGCCGGCTCTGGGATTCAAACTAGTTGCTACACTCAAGCTGCAGTCTTGCCTAAGCCCCCCACCTCTTATGATTCTAATGCATTTCACATATTTCACACAGTTCATACAGTTTCGGGGTGGAATACTTTAGTCATTACTTTAAACATACAAATTCTTCTATCAATGTGGCAATAAATTAACTTGACGAGGCGCCCCTTGGATTTACAACACATCCAGACCTTCTGGGAATGAATGCTCATCCGGTTGCTGTTCCAACAGAGATCCTTACATAGCAAGGACCTTAGAGATGGTACGATTGTGTCCAGGGCTGTCCAATCCTGTTCCTGGAGAGCTACCATCCTGTAGGTTTCCTCCAACCCTCATCTAACACACCTGATTCTAATAATTAGCTGCTTGAAAAGCTGAATCAGGTCGGTTACAACTGGGGTTGGAGTGAAAACCTACAGGAGGGTAGATCTCCAGAAACAGGGTTGGACAGCCCTCCTAATCCATGCCTTGTAGTGCCCTCTGTTGGACCTGTGGTAGTATCATCAGCAACATCGTCAATCCAATTGACTTCTCAGTATTTCCCTCAATTCTACTGACTCCTGTGTTCAGTCTTTTGACTGGAAAAGAAAAGTCCTATTCAAAGTTTATCTATATGAATATACATATAGCATATATAATCTGAATTTATAAATCCAACAAACGTTATTCAAATAAACGTTTCATGGTTTACAGAAGGTTATAGATACATTGGGCTACCTTTCTGTGTTCCACTGTTCTCCTATTATTGTTAGTTTCTGTGTTCCTCTGTTCTCCTATTATTGTTAGTTTCTGTGTTCCACTGTTCTCCTATTATTGTTAGTTTCTGTGTTCCACTGTTCTCCTATTATTGTTAGTTTCTGTGTTCCACTGTTCTCCTATTATTGTTAGTTTCTGTGTTCCACTGTTCTCCTATTATTGTTAGTTTCTGTGTTCCACTGTTCTCCTATTATTGTTAGTTTCTGTGTTCCACTGTTCTCCTATTATTGTTAGTTTCTGTGTTCCACTGTTCTCCTATTATTGTTAGTTTCTGTGTTCCACTGTTCTCCTATTATTGTTAGTTTCTGTGTTCCACTGTTCTCCTATTATTGTTAGTTTCTGTGTTCCACTGTTCTCCTATTATTGTTAGTTTCTGTGTTCCACTGTTCTCCTATTATTGTTAATTTCTGTGTTCCACTGTTCTCCTATTATTGTTAGTTTCTGCGTTCCACTGTTCTCCTATTATTGTTCCACAGATCCTCTGGCCCAACAGATTTAGCTGCTGCCCCGAGTAAAAATATTCATCTTCTGTATGCCCTACTTTAACAGATAAAAATGTCCACCAAAAATGTGTCCTACATTATTTTGCAGGCATAGTCACACAAGGGTCAAATAACAGTCTACTAGAATATAATAAAATAGTACAGGGACATTTTGGAAACTGACAGTTACCACCATTGTGAAGGCACTAACACAGAGTTGTGATTCTTTTGGCATTGACATCATTGGGTGTCCTCTAACATGTAGTAGATTTCACTATGTCATGAATACTAGTGAAAATAAGAGGAGATTGCAAAATGTCACGTTTTCTTTCAAACCATAAATAAACAGTTCTCCACTGTCAAGATAAAGTACTGGGAAATGAAATGCTGCAAGTCTAATATGGCCACAAGATGGCAGTATTCTCTTACAACTAACGTCTCCCTTCCCTTACTATTATATTTAATCACTTTCATTATCAATATAATAAAATAAATGTTGAAAAATTATCTTTACAAATCATTAGAATGTTTGTACACACTTACATGTAGCCTTGAACCTCTTCTCAAGATCCTGGTGATAAACACAGTACCACACATGCACACACCAGTGGCAATCGGTGCTGTTTAAGATTATGTAGGACGATTCATGTTTTTATGAGCATGGCCTTTTTCTATTACAGCATATTGGATGACTGACATTCATATTCCATTCACACAGCTCAATGTAACATGGATAGGTTTTAGCTAATTTTCCCTATACCAATCATGAGGTTGCTACAACCTAGCGTAAGAATTTAAGTTTATAACGTAGGTGCAAAGACCAAGAGACAAATTGGAGTAACCAAGGTGACAGACAGTGACACATTCAATTCCGCCTTGCACACTTTTACCTGCATCTAGCTGATCTAGGATGTAGTCATTAGTCTAAACAGTTGCAAATTACAGTTTCTATTGGACAAATTCAGGTAGGTTTATCCCCGTTCCGTTTAAGAAAGGTTTTTCAACAGAATGGGCGGAATGAATACATTAGGCCTTGCTCATTAAAACAATGATTGTCCTCCCTCATCTTAAACGGCACCGACCACCAGTGGTACATTGTAATATTGCTGTGTTATATATTTTGTATTGTAGATATGGTGTGGTAGAGTATTGTGTTGTAATGTGTTGTATTGTAGATATGGTGTGGTTTGGGATGAAGCGGTTACCGGTTTCACGATAAACCACGGTAAACTTCCTGACGGTTAGTATTACGGTTTCAAATTGTAATTATCATTAAAACAGTGTTTGATTACCACGGTTTGAAAAACTCACTGTAAATACTGTCCAGCATCAACCAAAGTTAGCAGCAGTCTGACTCAGGCGCAGCAAGCAACGTGGGTTTTGTTTTGTGTGAAAACATGGCGGAAGGCAGTGACAGCTTTCTAAGAGGACCAAATCTGAAGTGTGGTCGTATTTTGGGTTTTACAAGAATGCTGAGGGGAAACTTAATCGAACATGGTCACCATGTCTGCAGAACATGCAAAAACAAATCGCAGCGAAAGGGGGCAACAATTCAAATCTCTTGAGTCATCTTCGTGACCACCACCCACTACTTTATAGCGAATGCAAGGTAAGTTTACTTTTAGGTCAATGCATGATGTGGGGACTTCGGAATTGGGTAAAATGTCATGGTTTGTCTGTCTAACTTGCTAATAGCTTGTCAATAATGTAAACTGAAGCTTTCAGTGTTAACTACTTTTGTAAAAACACTACACGTTGTTCTGCTGCTGTATGAGTCGTGTGTCTGCAGACTCTATTCGCCCATTGACCACGATAACACGTTATGTAGTTTAGTCACCCAAACAACATTTTGTTAATTTAAAATTCGGCAGTCGTCGACTTGGTTGTAAAAGTGTTCCAACAGGAGAAACACTATAGACTCCTATACAAGACTCCTGTATTTATGTCAATTGTTGGGCTCATTGCAATTACTATCACTGTCTTCTTAAGACTCATTTGCATTTATGTAAATTGTGCATGGGGTCATTGCATATACTCAAATGCAACACAGAAGATAGACTATGTGTGAGTGAGTGAGTGAATAATAACAATTATGTAACAACACCAATAATAGTAATAATAATAATAATACATTTGCTATTCCCTTGTTTACAGAGTGCGTGTGCAGCAGGCAAACCCAGTGATGCTACTGGTCCCTCCCCATCTACAGTTGTGACACAGACACTATCTATCTGTCAACTGTAGATGCACCACTTCAAAAAATGCTCAAGACCTCATTGCAGCACTTTCATATTACATTGCAAAGGACATGATACATTTTAACATTTCAATCTCAAGTGAACAAAGATGCATACATAAAGGATGTTAGGCCAGCAGCACCTTATTTCTTTATGAAGGAGAGAACGGACATACAATCAGTGCTGTTCATTTGATTTGTTTACATATTTTGTGTTGTTATTTTAATGTCAACACCTGCACATTGAATTTGTTTACATATGGTTGTATTGTTCTTGGGGTGGCAGGTAGCCTAGTGGTTAGGGTGTTGGGCCAGTAGCCAAAAGGCTGCTGGATCGAATCCCTGAGCTGACAGGGTAAATAAACAGTCTTTCTGCCCCTGAACAAGGCAGTTAACCCACTGTTCCCCGGTAGGCTGTCATTGTAAATAAGAATTTGTTCTTAACTGAATTGCCTAGTTAAATAAAAAAACATGCACATTGCTTTACTTGTGTTGCTTTTATATGCACATTTGATTTGCCTACTTAAGGTTGTGTTCATTAAAACCTTTACTAGGGAAACTTTTACCTCTCATGGCCACATGGCGCCATCTTTAATGTTATTGTTATTATTTTAATGTTTATGCACACAAAAAGTGCATAGTGCTGCTCATTTTATTTGTTGTTTATCAATATAAAACTTGGTGAAATTATTTCAGTGTGTGTGTATCAGTAATCTTTGAAAATTTCCAGCACATTTGAACAATACCGCAATAATACTGATAACCGTGATAATTTGTCACTATAATCGTGATATGAAATGTTCATACCGTTTCATCACTAGGTGTAGTAGTGTGTAGTAGTGTGTTGTATTGTAGATATGGTGTGGTAGTGTGTAGTAAGGGTAGTATTGTAGATATGGTGTGGTAGTGTGTAGTAAGGGTTTGTATTGTAGATATGGTGTGGTAGTAATGTGTTGTATTGTAGATATGGTGTGGTAGTGTGTAGTAATGTGTTGTATTGTAGATATGGTGTGGTAGTGTGTAGTAATGTGTTGTATTATAGATATGGTGTGGTAGTAATGTGTTGTATTGTAGATATGGTGTGGTAGTGTGTAGTAATGTGTTGTATTGTAGATATGGTGTGGTAGTGTGTAGTAATGTGTTGTATTGTAGATATGGTGTGGTAGTAATGTGTTGTATTGTAGATATGGTGTGGTAGTAATGTGTTGTATTGTAGATATGGTGTGGTAGTAATGTGTTGTATTATAGATATGGTGTGGTAGTGTGTAGTAATGTGTTGTATTGTAGATATGGTGTGGTAGTGTGTAGTAGTGTGATATACAGTTTTTTTTGTGATGAAAATCGCCTTAATCTTGTTTAGATCCCAGGATGAGTAGCTGCTGGTCTAAGACACTGCATCTCAGTGTTAGAGGCGTCACTACAGACAACCTGGTTCGAATCCAGACTGTATCACAACTGGCCCAGCGTCATCAGAGTTTGGCCAGTGTAGGCTGTCATTAACTGACTTGCCTAGTTAAATAAATAAAAAGAATAGGGATCTGTCATAACTACAAATAAAAATACAAAATGCACACACACGATAGCCTAGTTCTTCCCATCAAGACCCCGATGTCTCTGTGATTCTGAAGAAAAAAATGTATTTTTTTTGTCTCCTACCAGTCAGCATCCTCTACTGTCAGGAGAGCCGTCCTGTGAGAGAAGAGATTCAATTAAAGCTTTGAGGGGGAAAGCCTACCAGAAAAAGGATCTCCATGAGACAGTCAGGAGAGCAGTGAAATGGCTTCCCTATTAAAGGGAGGCTGGCGTACAGCCTTATTCATCTGACAGTGACAAATAGGGCCCATTAAAAACCTCTATGGAGTAAATTGGCAGACGGTGGTCTGCTTTTGCAATTAGATCACTGGAGCTAGTCTGTGTATCCCACAGATTCAGATGAACAGATGTGATAAGACTTACTTAGATAATACATGTGCAAGGAAGATGGTCTTTAAAAGACAGACATGCACTGTGGTAGACAGATCTAAAGGGCACATCTAATGGAACAAGCATGCTGGGTAAAGTGATGAAGATACTGTATTTGGAACATGATTAGTAAGGACAGTGTTTCACATTCACAACGATGGACCTTATTCACACCAGTCTTGCCTTTTAAACAACAGATTTTTTTATTTATATTTTATTTAACCTTTATTTAACTAGGCAAGTCAGTTAAGAACAAATGATTGGCCTCCCGAGTGGCGCAGTGGTCTAAGGCACTGCGTCGCAGTACAAGCTGTGTTTCTACAGATTTGGGTTTAAGCCCTGTCTGTGTCGCAGCCAGCCGTAACTGGACAATTGGTCCAGTGTCGTCCAGGTTAGGGGAGGATTTGGCCGGCCAGGATGTCCTTGTCCCATCGCGCTGTAGTGACTCCTGAGGCAGGCTGGGTGCATGCATGGCTCTTGACCTTTGCCTCTCCTGTGTCCATATGGGAGTTGCAGTGATGGGACAAGACTGTAACTACCAATTAGATATCATGTAAAAGAAGAACAAATTCTTATTTACAATGATGGACTACCTACAGGGTCAGCCCCTGGAGCAAATGAGGGTTAAGTGCCTTGCTCAAGGACCCTTGTTGGCTCATGTATTCAAACCAGTGACCTTTTGGTTACTGGCCCAGCGCTCTAACTGCTAGGATACCTGCCGCCCTTGATTAGATGTGGAAAACCACCAGAATGTGAACACTGGGAACGTGGTCCAAGGTAGTGGGTTTGATTCCCGGGACCACCCATACGTAATATGCTGACCAGACCGGGCGTGTGCCATCGCACGCATGTTGATTTTATCCACCCACACCAAATATCCAAACAAACTCTGAACAAACTATATTAATTTGGGGACAGGTCGAAAAGCATTTACGGCAATTTAGCTAGCTAGCTTGCTGTTGCTAGCTAATTTGTCCTGGGATATGAACATTGGGTTGTTATTTTACCTGAAATGCACAAGGTCCTCTACTCCGACAATTAATCCACAGATAAAAGGGTATACCAAGTTTGTTTCTAGTAATCTCTCCTCCTTCAGGATTCTTCTTCTTCTTTGGACTTTATATGGCAGTTGGCAACCAACTTTAAGGTGCATTACCACCACCAACTGGACTGGAGTGTGGACCTCAATTCATCTTTCAATCACCCACGTGGGCATATGCTCCTAAAAACCAATGAGGAGATGGGAGAGGTCGGGACTTGCAGCGTGTCTAGTGTCACAAATAGAACCAAGTTCTATTTTAACGCCTGGCTACGCAGACGCTCGTTGACGCGTGTGCGAGCAGTGTCCGTGCAATGATTGAATAACATGTATGTGTGCATTTATTTAGCAACGCTCCTACACGCGACGCTAGCGGTGTGGTCAGCATGTAAGTCACGTTGGATAAAAGCGTCTGCTAAATGGCATTTAGACCTATTATTTTATAAGTCATTGAGCTTCAGGGACAAATTAAAATCAGCAGGACCACGGCCCTCCAACACTGGCATTGTGTCAACTACCTCTGGGCTAGGGAGCAACATGGAAGCAGACTAGGGAATCTTTCCTTGCCCTCCATCTCTGTGGATGAGTAGCTGAGTGAGTCCTCTGGCCTCACTCTCAGAAATAGGTGATGGTGAACGGGTTAAACCATCCACAGTTCCAATCTACTGTGATGGGTTTCAGCAGGGTACACAGGCCCCGACCAGATTAGACAGCACCTATTTCAGGAGGCATTCGTTCCACAATTTACAGAAAATAATAGATCTGTTTTGGTATTTTTGGTAACAGAAATGTAGTACCAATCATTAATCAGGCGAGTTGAGTCCTTTGTATGGACCTCACACAAACACACATACACATAGAAACACACAATAATCAATTAAGCCAAAGAATGATTCATGGAAATCAGGCAGCCATCCATGGAAATTAAACTAGCAAGGATTATGACCCTATAGATAAAGTGCTTAATCCTTCTATGCAGAAGTAACTACAAGTCTATGCTACAAAATAATAGCTCAACTGAAGGATTAATCAAGCAACAGCCCCTCACAACTTCTGACCAAACTATACTGAACAAAAATATAAATGCAAGATGCAACCATTTTACTGAGTTACAGTTCATATAAGGAAATCAGTCAATTGAAATAAATTAATTAGGCCCTAAACTATGGATTTCACATGACTGGGAAGGGGTGCAGCCACTCACTGGGGAGCTATGCTGGAGGTACGTATCCTGAAACTTGCTGTCCGCAATATTTCATACGTTTTACAATAAATGATGTGTTCTAAGTTGAAAACACTAATGCATTATAATGATTATCCATGTTGGTATGTAATGTGATGGTTGATGTAAAGTTTAGCTTACTAACAATAACTTTATGGATTGTTTTGCTTGTTGTTGTGAGCTAGAGAGCACAGTGTTCGACCTCGTCACGTTTTTGATGCTAGCTGCATCTGTTTGATGATTGTGTATTGACTTAAGAAAAGTTAAATGTTTTATTTTATTTTACAAATCCCGATCCTGTCATGTTTGCAGTGACCCTTGTGCATGTGTGAAGACATGCATACGTTGTGTCTGTCTTCCCTATATATTGGTGGCAGAGTTCGGATTGGAACCCACTACTGCAGAGGCCGATTATGCAGGGAAAACAATACAAAAGGGAGCTGCGGTGTGTGTCCTCGCTCTAAACTGAACAACCCCAATCAGCCCTTCTATTGCTCCGAAAGCCATAATAACAGATGTCAAAATAAAAGTCTTACATTACTGTCTCAAAATAAAAGTTTCACATTATCACAAATGTGTCTACTGCTACAGCTCATGTTAGTACAATGACTGTGGGGATCAATAAACATTGTCATGTTTGTCAAATCTACATGAAACAAGTCTGCTTATTATTCATTGCTGTCTGCTAATCCTCAAGCTTCTAAAGGGAAGTTGGCCAAAAGGTACAGAGGAATATTCATGTTAGATATTCAAACAACACTTCTACTTAGGTTAAGAGAAAAAAAATGTGAATATGCATTTTAATAGATTTGATATTTCCTCTCTCAATATCAATGTTGCATCACTGTTTCCCTGTTTGATAACCAAAAAGTGAAAGCCCATTCTCAGATAAGCCAAAACAGCATTAACCTGAATTGAAGGATAGAGATTCCAGGGAGTCAAGCACAACAAGGTCTGATCAGTGTGTAACAGGCCTGCACAGCCTTTCAATGTCATGACAAACTTCCACTAGGATAAGGTCCACTACCATTTCATTTCATAGATAATAATAATACATAGTCTTTGCCCTTGCTAATCGCGGATACAGCTTTGAGAAGAATAATGCGTGGCCTGAACAAGCCTTTTTCTGCAATACATTTACAAAATTGACCTGAGAGGTCAGATTGCAGGTTTTATGACCATGTCATGAACTTTGAAATTATGAATAAGAATAATGCATTATACCAATCTCCAATAATGCAGTGAGGAGATACTTGAATGCCCTTGAATCAAATATGCAAAAAGCCCACATCAATATGCTTATTTTGAATAATTACAAAAACATCACAGGGGAAGAGTAAGAGTCCATAAAAAAAATACCACAGGCACAGGGAAATATCTACTGCAATATCAGCAGAGTTCAAAATTACTTTTTTCGGGAAAAAGCCCTAAAACTGCAGAATGTGCTCAGGTATAGCAAAATGCAGGTTAAGCAAATGTGACAATATACAAACATCTAGGGATAACACAAGTATCGCCAAAAAGTACTGACTTAGGTGACCTATCATTCAGCAAAGACCCCATTTAAACAGGCAATCAGCAGTTGCTACATCCATTTTTGGACTTACAAATTAACAATATTTACCCATTGATTCTTGAAGAATATAACTTATAAATGCCTCATGAGCTTAGTTCAACTGTCGTACCCCGTCAGAACCAAAAATATACATTTGTTTTACTTCAATGTTTGTAAACAAAGTGAATGTAAACAACACTATATAGCCTCAAAATTTGAGAGTGGTTACATTTCTCTAGCCCCATCGCTCAGATTTTTGCTGAAACGGGCAGGGAAAATTATTTGTTACTGTTTCTACTGCCGCTTTAAACGGTTATTATAACATAGTTATTACTTAAAGGTAGACTCAGCAATATGATGTACAGGTAACTGCCAAAATAAAGGAAACACCAACATAAAGTGTCTTTATAGGGCGTTAGGCGACAACGATCCAGAACAGCTTTAATGCACCTTGGCATAGATTCCACAAGTGTCTGGAAATCTATTGGAAGGATGCAACACCATTCTTCCACGAGAAATTCCTGGGGCGGAAGGTAGCTGGGCGGTAGCCGAGTGGCTAGAGCGTTGTGCCAGTAACCGAACAAGGCAGTTAACCCACTGTTCCTAGGCCGCCATTGTAAATAAGAATTTGTTCTTTACTGACTTGCCTAGTAAAATAAAGGTACAAAAAAAAAATGTTTTGTTGATGGAAAACGCTGTCTCAGGCGCCACTACTGAATATTCCATAAGTGTTCAATTGGGTTGAGATCTGGTGACTGGGACGGCCATGGCATATGGTTTACATCGTTTTCATGCTCATCAAACCAATCAGTGACCACTCATGCCCTGTGGAAGGGGACATTGTCATCCTATGGAGGCATAGCCGTGGTAGTATAAATAATGGCCAAAATAATGGCCTGCCCAGCGTTTTTATACATGATCCTAAGCATGATGGGATGTTAACTGCTGAATTAACTCAGGAACCATACCTGTGTGGAAGCACCTGCTTTCTATATATTTTGTATCCCTCATTTACTCAATTGTTTCCATTATTTTGGCAGCTACCTGTAGGTAGTGGGTAAATTTCCACAACAACTAAGAGTGCTGAAGCACAAGGGTCAACTTCTCCACTGTTTTGGTGCCCTGGCTCCCACACTAACAGCGTGAAGCGAACCTGTGCACATGTGCAGACTCTGTGTGTGACTGTGTGAGAGTAAAGTCTTGCATCTCGCTCATCTCAATATCTGTGGTGCTGCTCGTGGCAACGTCATTTAGCTGAGTCTACCTTTAAGAAAACAAATGCTTGCATTTTTGCCACCAGCATTTTTGCCACCAGTGTGTCTATCAAATTCCATGTACTTTATGAAATGCAATATAACATGAACATGGCTAAACAGTTGAAGAGGTGATATTGTTTTATTGTTATGTCAATAAAAACAACAATGGATTCTTCAATTAATGGTTGGATTCCAATATCCTGCTGACTTACCAAGCAGTGCTTGGAACAGGCTGCTTTTGAAGACCCCCATCACTCTCTGAATGGCAGTTTTGAGCTGATGTTCCTCTGGCTTCTTCAGTTTAGCACAGTAGTCTTCCAAAAGCCCTAGGGCCCTAGCTGTGTCTGCAGGAGGGTACAGATTGGAGACCAGTTAGCATGCTATTCAAAAGATTGTCACATCAGTTTTAATTTAAACATAGTCACAAGTGATGAAATATCACAAACCATCAGACAAGTACGGACCAATACACAAAGGAATTTTGTTTGAAAAAGATATACAGTAGCTTGAGCATTTTTTCCCCATTTGTGAAAAGGATTCTAAAAACAATTTCAAGCAGCAAAGCAACTCTGAAAAGATATGTAATGACAACTGCATGTGCAAAAGACGTCGAGGCCACTTGTATGTTTTATAATTAGCAGCCATTTCCATTACTAATATGAGAGGCAGTTTTGCGGCGGTACAGAAAAGTGGAGCATGGATCGAGGGTACGCTTGGCACGGGTGTCAGAGGGCGAGACACCCCTGTCACACAGAGACAGAGGAGTCATCGTTGAGCTCAGACCCTGTCACCACAGGAGACCACAGGGGAACAAAGCCGCTCTTTACTCAAGGGTGGGGAGGAGGGGTGCTGTGGCAAGTGTGTGACAAGACGAAAGTCAACACAAAACAGTAGCTGTGTTCGAATACCCATACTAACATACTGTGTACTACATACTTAATGAGTATATACACTACATACTATCAGTTAATTTTAGTACGTTGGCGTTGGCTAGCTTGCTAGCTACTTTCAGACACAAATGAGGGAACACCTCACTCTGACCATTTTACCTGCTCTAGCAGAGCTGGTTAGGCTGTTTTCATGTTATCCAGAGCGTTGGTGACTGTAACTGTGCTGCTGACAACAATTTAATGACGCTTTTTTTTTGCCGACGTTTACTGACACCGGCAATAGTCAACTGGTGTTGTTGAGTGTTCGTAAATTCATCAGTTATTCTGCGCGAGTGCTCTGAAATCGGAGTAGATAGCCAGAATTAACAATGTCCATTGAGAACTCACAACGACTATGCCACTTAGCTAAGAATGATGTGAATAACCAAGTCAATAAACGTTGGGTAGTTAGTTAGTTAACATATAGTTAATATACTGCCTGGCAAGTTCGATGTATTAGTAGCCAACTAACGTTAGGTAACTAGCTAACATACCGGTACATACTGCTGTAATGCTATGCGGTTCATAAGGATAGCGTAACTAACCAATTGTCAGCCAACATAACGTGTAACTTATTTGAAAAGTCATTACTTTATTACATTGCTCAACATTATCTTAACGTGTCATAATTAGCTAAAGCAATGAATTTGTATCCGCTCTCGTTGGACTTTGGCTTCATATTTTCCGCCATTTTCTTCAAATCTGAAAACGTTGTGAAGCCATGCCCATTTTCTGAGGAATTGCATTATGGGCCCTAAAAGCGCAGAAGCAGTGTACACGGCTTGTATACTTCGTATTTTGGAGAATGTAGTACGACATCCGGGAACTTTCGGCATACTAACTCTATCCATACTATGACCAATAAGCATACTACCTACTCAATTTACGTCACAAATAGTATGGTTAGTGCGGTTATTTTGAGTATTCGAACACAGCTTATGTCTTACCTGTCAAAGAAACTTGCAAGAACAGAGTGTAAAATGGTCTTTACTTACTGATATGGATTTTCCTGTTTAATTGAACTGGCTGACTGCTGTCTATTGAGAATTTCACTTTCACCTCTCAACTCCTGAAAACTCTGGAAGGTTGCAAAATCTTGCATGACTTTCATTGTACAGTAGCCTACATTTGTACAGTTGAACAATTTGGACACATTATTTATTGTTGCACAATTACAGACCAGTGTCTGCCACAAGGAAAAGCCTCATTAGACATCTATTTATATGGAGTTGCTTAGCAGACTGCACTTACACTACATTCACCATGTGCCAATCATCAGCCAATATAGGCTAGAAATAAGGATAAAACAATCCTTTACTGAATACGATGCACAATATTCAATTACACCTTTTATAGGCCTTACTTTACTGAATATGGCATTATAAATGCCTACAAATGTGCATACATGCTGTATAACCTATTATAACTTAAATGCTTTTAGAAAAAACGTGATAATAGGCCTAGTTACGTTACTTACACCATTTATGTAGGCCTAATGTAGTTTATTAATGCTTATTTATTCAAGGTATTAAAGGTTTACCCAATATTATTTTCCCAAATAAACTATTATCAATTATTGTTATGTTTTATAGGCCAGAGCGTCAATGAGCACGCAAAAACATGTTTTTATTAGGTTTATATCATAAGTTATGGGGTATTTTTTATTTGGTTTGCCTACCTACAGGAGAATATTAAACTGAATAAGGCAATGGAAATTCTGGCCTACTTACACAAGACTAAATGCTGACATCTAGAAGTGCTTAATCTCAATAAAAAGCCACTCGTGTTTTTCACTTGTGGCTGCATATGCCAATTAGTATACGTTTCTGCTCACCTTTTTTTCTTAGAGGCATAGTTGAATGCTGGATCCGTATCGGTGATTTACTCTTGCTCCAATAGCATAACGTATTCCCAGTTCTCTTCAGTACATTATTAAAAGTGTCAGGCAGTGGTAACCGCTAGGTAGAAAACCACATCAATGGCGAGTCAGTTGTGCGATTACATGTGTAGCCTTAGACACAGAGGCAGTAGGTTTTAGGCTTTTGCTCCAGCAGAATCCATAGCCACGGTCTAAAACAATAGACTAGCACAGGGCAAAACAGGCCACAAACAAAAACTATGCTTGCAATGTGGCTGTGTATGCTTGTTCAGTTCATCTTCAAGTATTTCCGATTGAGATTTGACAGGTGCAACGGCATTCGCGTGCGTTCTGATGTCATGGACATTGACTATAGCCTAGCATAAATGGTAGGTAAATTCCCTCAATTGATAGAAACTTTTCTAGAGCACCCAGCGTGATGTTCCTCGTTTCTATCACTTCCCTTGCATTTTTATGCTGGCATTGAGTCAATGGCGCTCCCATGTGATGAGCTGGGGATTTAAAAAACAAAACCAATGCCAGTCCAAAGAAACGTTAAAGGCGCCGTAACGTGAATCGGCAAAGTGAAATATGCAACCAAGCAAAGCTATTTTAGCTCGTGCAAAATAGGTTGCAGCATGTCATGGGCTATGGTGACATGAGCAGCGGTATAGCCTATTTGTAGCCTAACAGCACAGCGAGTTTAATTAGGGTACACACCTGGCAGCAATTCCTCATAGCTTTATATTTTTGTCAATGCATTTGGGGTGGCCCAGTTCACTAAACGAACCAGGTCTGCGGCTAAGTAGCCTAGCCTTAGCTATCAAAATACATAACATTAGCTGGCCAACATTTATTCCAAGACATACCACCACGAATAAAATAGATATATGCTCCATCCAGTAACTCAGTTAGCTACTTTAAGGTTATGTAGCCGTGTGATTATCCGTCATTTCCCTTTCATTTAGCCTACATGACATTATTTTTAAATAAGTCTATTCAACTATTCACAAACTGAAATCAACCCAATACTCGTAAACACATGCATCATAGTAGCTTAACCAGCTAGGCTACTTAAAACGAAAACCTGGACAGTGAAAATGGAAGTTGACAAGGCGTTTGGCTAATGATAACCTAATTCCAGTGAGCAGATTCTCTCCTGACTGTCTGTTGGAAAATACCTCCCTGTCTGATCTTGCCGTAAAACGCATGGCTCTGCAATAACCCCGTCTATTTTACACATTTCATATATTCTTTGCGAAATATCTAGAACTTCCTCGTCCTCTTTTTTGCTGTTCCTTGGCAGCTATCACATCACCACGTTTTTCATTCCCAAGTCTACAGCCACGAAGTAAAAATAAGCAGCATCAGTACCAGTTTTACCCATAGAGAATAATAGAGGCCTCTAGTGGCTAAAAGGCATTGTTAGCATGGGCAGCGCCATTGAAGGTTTCCACCATTTTAATGTATTCAACTGGGTGGGACTTCCAACTTCATTGGCTGATCCTTCCTGGTGACAGGAGGGATCAGCCAATCGGGAAGCAGAAAAATGACTACTTCAAAATGGAGATTGGCTCAATGGCGCTGCCCATGCTGTCACAGACACTATAATGTCACAAAAATGAGTCCTCTATCTATCTCTATGGTTTTACCTTAGCAATGGGGAGGTTGGTTACTAGCTAACCCTTGATTGACAAAACTTTACATCCAATGGCATGTCGAGGTTTTTTGTCCCCAACAACCAGATGTTCCGGTTTTCAGGTGAGACTGAAAGGGTCCGTGCTCCGTTCTCTTATATCTTTGCTCGTGCTATTCGTTATCCTTTGGGACGTCAATACCATATTGAAGTTGACATTTAAAATGGTTAAAGTAGGGTTATGATTAGGTTAGGGTTTAGAGTATGGACGTCCCAAGGATTCCGGATAATACTGACCAAATGAAAAAAGAGCGTGTGATGCGACGTCCGCTTTTGGAAGTTAAACTGGGCTGCGTTAAGTACGTTTATACGTCCTGGAACGTTCAATTGAACGGAAACAGTGCTGTTAAAAAACGGGGAGGGGTTGGGTTGTGGGTTGGAAAACGCTGTCAGCATGGCCACTGCCTTTTAAAAACGTCACTCATAGAGCTTGCCAGTTTCAAATCAAATCGTATTTGTCACATGCGCCGAATACAACAGGTGTACAAGCCCTTAACCAACAATACAGTTTTAAGAAAAATAAGTGTTGAGTAAAAAATAGATAAGTAAAAAATAGAAAAATAACAAATAATTAAAAAGCAGCAGTAAAATAACAGTAGCGAGGCTATATGCAGGGGGCACCGGTACATAGTAAATGCAAATAGTACGGGTAGCCATTTGATTAGCTGTTCAGGAGTCTTGTGGCTGTTAAGAATCCTTTTGGGCTTAGATTTGGCGCTCCAGTACAAGCTTGACAGTTTGTAGTCCTAAAACCCGGAAATTAGTAACCTCTGGATCGCTCAGCCATCCCTATGGGAAAAAGGAATGGGAAAAGAATAGGGTTTGGGAATAAACTCATAAAATAAGGTATGATGTTAAGAACAGGCTTAGGAGAGTTTATACGTGTTGTTCTATGAGATAATAGCTCTAGGGATGGAACTGTTACCGGCCTCACGATAAATCACGCTAACATTCCCAACGGTTAGTATTAGTTTCACATTTTTATTATCATTAAAACCGTGTTTGATTACCACGGTAAATACTGTCCAGCATAAACCAAAGTTAGCAACAGTCAGGCGCAGCATGCAACGTGGGTTTTGTTTTGTGTGAAAACATAGAGGAAAGCAGTGACAGCTCTCGGGAGATTTTTCAGCCTTCTAAGAGGACCAAATCTGAAGTGTGGTCGTATTTTGGGTTTTACAAGAGTACTGAGGGGAAACTTAATCGAACATGGTCACCATGTCTGCAGAACATGCAAAAACAAATCGCTGCGAAAGGGGGCAACAATTCAAATCTCTTGAGTCATCTTCGTGACCACCACCCACTACTTTATAGCGAATGCAAGGTACGTTTACTTTTAGGTCAATGCATGATGTGGGGACTTCGGAATTGGGTAAAATGTAATGGTTTGTCTGTCTAACTTGCTAATAGCTTGTCAATAATGTAAACTGAAGCTTTCAGTGTTAACTACTTTTGTAAAAACACCACACGTTGTTCTGCTGCTGTATGCGTCGTGTGTCTGCAGACTCTATTCGCCCATTGCACACGATAACACGTTATGTAGTTTAGTCACCCAAACAACATTTTGTTAATTTAAAATTCGGCAGTCGTCGACTTGGTTGTAAAAGTGTTCCAACAGGAGAAACACTATAGACTCCTATACAAGACTCCTGTATTTATGTCAATTGTTGGGCTCATTGCAATTACTATCACTGTCTTCTTAAGACTCATTTGTATTTATGTAAATTGTGCATGGGGTCATTGCATATACTCAAATGCAACACAGAAGATAGACTATGTGTGAGTGAGTGAGTGAATAATAACAATTATGTAACAACACCAATAATAATAATAATACATTTGCTATTCCCTTGTTTACAGAGTGCGTGTGCAGCAGGCAAACCCAGTGATGCTACTGGTCCCTCCCCATCTACAGTTGTGACACAGACACTATCTATCTGTCAACTGCAGATGCACCCACATGAAAAAAATGCTCAAGACCTCATTGCAGCACTTTCATATTACATTGAAAGGACATGATACATTTTAACATTACAATCTCAAGTGAACAAAGATGCATACATAAAGGATGTTAGGCCAGCAGCACCTTATTTCTTTATGAAGGAGAGAACGGACATACAATCAGTGCTGTTCATTTGATTTGTTTACATATTTTGTGTTGTTATTTTAATGTCAACACCTGCACATTGAATTTGTTTACATATGGTTGTATTGTTCTTGGGGTGGCAGGTAGCCTAGTGGGTATTGGGCAAGTAGCTGAAAAGTTGCTGGATCAAATCCCCGAGCTGACAAGGTAAATAATCTGTAGTTCGGCCCCTGAACAAGGCAGTTAACCCACTGTTCCCCGGTAGGCCGTCATTGTAAATAAGAATTTGTTCTTAACTGACTTGCCTAGTTAAATAAAAAAAACATGCACATTGCTTTACTTGTGTTGCTTTTATATGCACATTTGATTTGCCTACTTAAGGTTGTGTTCATTAAAACCTGCAGTAGGGAAATTTTTACCTCATGTTAATGTTATTATTTTAATGTTTATGCACACAAAAAGTGCATAGTGCTGCTAATTTTATTTGTTGTTTTTCAATATAAAACTTGGTGAAATGATTTCAGTGTGTGTGTATCAGTACTTTTTGAACATATCCAGCACATTTTAACAATACCGCTATAATACTGATAACCGTGATAATTTTGGTCACTATAATTGTGATATGAAATTTTCATACAGTTTCATCACTAAATAGCACTCAATTGGGGCTTCCAAGTGGCGCAGTGGTCTAAGACACTGCATCTCAGTGCTAGAGGCGTCACTACAGACAACCTGGTTTGAATCCAGACTGTATCACAACCGGCCGTGATTGGGAGTCCCATAGGGCGGTGCACAACTGGCCCAGCGTCGTCCAAGTTTGGCTCCGGTGTAGGGTCTTTGTAAATAAGAATTTGTTCTTAACTGACTTGCCTATTTAAATCAAATACAAACTTTAAAAAATCAGTTAACATGATCTTTATGAATATATATATATTTTTAATAACATATATTCTTAAATTCACAAAAAGTTACGTTTATAACTGATGAAGATTATCTTATAACAAACTGTATTAGATCTCATAAGCCTGTGTTTTAACACAGACTTTATTTTCGGCGTTTATCCATAAATACTACAAAAACGTCATCCATTTTATCACAGGCTTTGTGCAACAAACTATGGCGCAGTAACTCCAGTCAGGCGTCTTTTTACGCCTACTGCGTTAGGTTATACAGCGTTCAAAACAACTGGGAATTCGGGGGGGGGGAAACAATCAATTTGAACGGTCATCCAACTTTGAATTCCAATTCGGTAACGGGCCTCTCTAGAGTTCCGACTTTCCAACCTAAAGATCACTTATGTCATGATTTTATGTTGTATTTTTCCTAGTTTCCAGTTGATTTGAACGCGGCATTAGAACAAAAGAAACTCCTAAAACTCGGTCTGCTACATACTGAGGTGCGTTCAGTTCCCTGAAAAAAATGTGCTACGTTACAGAACAGTTTGTACTGAATTACAAGTTACCAAATGTTATATAATTTTTATGCTTTATTTCAAATGACAAAGTGAACAATAATCCGTTTGAAACGCATTGCATGAAAGTATCATAACCACAGGGATTACCTTAAATGCATAGATAACAAGAGGAAAATAACAAAAACAAGTTAAGTCAGACCAAATGCATCCAAGAAGATTAGACATTTTGTTTTCAATACATTTTAAGGATTGTAAGTATAATTGTACATCCGATTTTATTTTTTTAAATGGGGCTTTTTCTTCAAGAATTTTGATTTATGTATAAAGAATCTACCTAAAACAATGAATAGATTGACGACATATTGAGTTCTTGAATAGACGGAGGTACGTTTGCTCCCGTTTAGTGGGTGTGGCTTGAAGGAATGGAGAGAAATAGTAATGGCGTTTTGTTATAGGGAGTTTCTACTAGGTAGAAAATTAAACCAAGATAGACCACTTTTCCAACGTGAACAAATGAGTCGCAGTGGGCAGAACCATGCACGAGCTAGCGAGATCCTATTGGCGCGTTCTAGCAACATCTGCATATTTCCGTTAGGGAACGCCTACTCTGAAGTGCATGTGTGCAATAACTCGACTTTGCACTCCTAAACATCGCGATTTTTAAAACCTTTTGCAAAGAGTAAAGTCTACACAACTTAGTGCACTCTTTTCATAACATATACTCGTTTTGGTAACTGTATTGAGATTAAATGTTTCATCGATGAGAAAATGTGCAGAATGTTGGCAAAAATACATCTCGTTCCATCTTATCCCACTGCCGGCCAGTGGGCTTCCTCTCACTAGTGCATATTAGGTAGTGAGTGGAAACGCCAAGCGGATGCTTTATATTTATACATCCGGTGAAATATCTGTCTCATTGTTCTATCTGTGACGGTATCCCTGAAAACCAGAATCATCCGTTTATGCCGACCCGCGGAGAGTACTGACCAATATAATTAGTTGTGAATGGTTCAGAGGTCACGCTGGTGCACGTGGATTAAAATGTATGTGCCCTTCCTCAATATAATGATACCTAAAGAAGAAAATATTGAAACATCTACACGTTTACAGCACATACATTCAAGTTGAGTCATCGCCAAGGTGACGGATAGTACAGCAATACATTTGACCGGTGTTGTTGCCGTGTGATCGTGCTTGATAGCGTATGCTCACTTAACTAGGCTGTTTGGACGGGATTTTATTAAATTGAATGTTTGCTATCCTAAATTAGCTATTTGATTCACTTATCGAACGTATCGCATACAAGTTCACTCAGCCCTGCCAATGCTAGCCATACATTATTGTTGGACGCTGACATTACATTGCAGATTTCAGAAAACAGTAATGTCGTACAGAAAGGCACCGGCGGGACAGTCCACATAGCTGTAATCGTTCAAATGATAGAGGTAAGATTTGAAAGGCTGCCTGAATTTGACAGGTACGTTTTTGTAGGCCTATGCCTAGACATGGGTTAATTGCCTTGACAGACCTACTTGTAATTATCAGCCTATTGCATGTTGCTCTCATTATAACATATACCCTTTGTTCTACAGGAAAACCTTCACATATGGCCCCATGTATTTGGGAGGTAATGGGGCATTCGCAGGACTGATTGCCAACAGCAGGAGAGCGCTGAATGTCACTCAAGGGCGTTTTACATCAAATCTCCCAATGGCTGTCCTACCGTTCTTGACCACAGTGGCCATGCATAATGTAGCTGTATCCAAGCCATTATTGTATGGTGAGTGTCAAGTGTTTCTGTTGCAATTAAGTATTTTCTACAATATTTGTATGGTTTCTGAATTGAATCTGAAACAGACATCTTAAACTCGTTCAGGTGACCTGAATTGCCCGCAGTTGGTGTTGGCGGATATCCTCTTCTGTTGGCTTTGCCTGTGAATGCAGGCCTTGCAACCAGGTATGTGCAACTGTCTTTCTTTCCAGGCGTAGAGTGAAGTTTACCCTAGACTTAGGCCAAGGCCGGCAGATGGCAATATCGAGTAGTTTTAATTTGACCGTCCAAACGTATTGTATGCAGCCGGGAATACATTAGTGTCTCGTGGACCGGTTAGTATCTAAAACATTCTATATTCAATGAATGTAGCAACTGCTGATTGCCCCTTTAACTTAATGGCGAAAAGGCGGGAAAAACATTGAAAATATGGGTACTTATGTAACACTATTTTCCACCACCATGCTAGTGGCTAAATGTTAATCCCGGAGGTTGTGTATCGCGTTCAGCCAATCAGGTTGCCGCAGTCTGTTCACTCATAACCTAACGCAGCGCTGTATAGCATTAGTGGAAACCAATGTCAATTGAATGGGAACGGTGCTGTAAAGAATGACCAGATGAAAAACGGGGAGGGGTTGAGTTGAGGGAATGCTGTCAGGATGGCCACTGCCCTTTTTAAAATATGTCACTCAATGATTCAAGCCACACCTCGCTATACCCACAACACGGGTGACAACGCAGTCTATTCAAGAACGTTTTGGGGAAACGTGTCGTTCAGTACAAACCATTCTGCTAATGGAAAACTGAACGAACCTCCACTGTTCTCAGGGCGGGTCTGACAGTTTTGACTAGCAGAAGTGACTTCATATAGCAGGTTAGGGGAATTAAGTTCATGTTAGGAAAATAGTTATCTAAAAATGTTCCCCAACACTACTCAAATATAACTAGCTACAACCAGGCCTGCCCGTCTTGGTTTCCACAAATGCGATGCTACTAATGCAGCAGACACAAAAGAAACAAACCCTGGTCAACTTCGGGATTAGCATTTAGCCACTCTAGCATGGTGGTGGAAAATGGTGTTTCATAAGGAAAGTATGCAGATTTTTCCTTCAAGATCATAACAGATTCATAATAACGTGGTAATTTTAACATGTAAAAATGAAAACCTTCATAGAAGGCATTGGGTAAAGTCCAATTTTATATGAATCCAATTTTACCAATATCAAGTCAAGGCGTTTTCATGAATTTAATGAAATAATCTTGAAGGCCATTCAGTGTTGGACATGATCCAGGAAGTAGGCTGGACTTTAATACCGTGGCTGACTGAATTTGCATAATTACGCCATTCTAATTATCTATCTAACAGGTACAACACTGCACCGGTGCCAGAAAAAGGAAACGTCCTCCGTTTTTGGATGAACATTACCCAACCCACCCTGAGGAAAATGGGTGTTGTGATTGTGCTACAGGTTCTCTTTGGCACCTACCTAAGCTCCAGACATTTTGACAGCTACTTGAAGTTGCTTCAGTTGTCCACCTCAGGTGATGAGGCGCTTGAGGATTAAAACAGTTATAAACATAGCTAAATGTGCCATGTTGTATTTTTATTTGATTTAGGCCATGAGTATCAAAATCCCAGTTATACAATTGTTTGTATACCATTCTCAGCAGACCTAGTCCAAGGCAGATATTTTTCACTAAATTGCCCTTTTGACCAATTAAATAAGATCAGAATGGTCAGCCTGTGAATCCACCTCTATAATGAGATGCACAACTGTCTTCCCTCAACTGTATAACTGCAAACTAGTTCTCATCGTTATGCTGTCAATTTACACATTCAAAAGAAATCCTCCCCTTACGTTGACATTCTTTGAACACTACAAATATAATTTAAATCCAATCACATTTTGCTCTGCCCAGAGTATCTCCTCATGTGCTTTTTACCAGTAGGCCTATATTCTTACAATTATTCCCAAGTAGCCCTTGTGGATATGGCAAGTATCTCCAGGTTGAGAAATACTATGCTATTTGCTCCCTTGTTTACATTTTAGTTGGTGGCCACATTCATCGGGGCACTATGTAGTGGAACACTCAGATATACAGTTGAAGTCAGAAGTTAACATACACTTAGGTTGAAGTCATTAACTTTTTTTTTTTAACCACTCCACAAACTAGTTTTGGCAAGTCTGTTAGGACATCTACTTTGTGCAATTCTTCCAATTGTTTGCAGACAGATTATTTCACTTATAATTCACTATATCAAAATTCCAGTGGGTCAGATGTTTACATGCACTAAGTTGACTGTGCCTTTAAGCAGCTTGGATCCAAGCCATTATGGCATGGAATTATGGCATGGCTTTAGAAGCTTCTGATAGGCTAATTGCCATAATTTGAGTCAATTGTAGGTGTACCTGTGGATGCATTTAAGGCCCACCTTCAAACTCAGTGCCTTTTTGCTCGACGACATGGGAAAACCAAAATAAATAAGTCAAGACCTCAGAGAAAAAAAACATTCATCCTTGGGAGCAATTTCCAAACGCCTAAAGGTACCATGTTCATCTGTACAAACAATAGTACGCAAGTATAAACACCATGGGAACACGCAGCTGTCACACCACTCAGGAAGGAGACACGTTCTGTCTGCTAGAGATTAACATACTTTGGTACAAAAAGTGTAAATCCCAGAACAAATCAATCCCAGAACAGAAAAGGACCTTGTGAAGATGCTGGAGGAAACCGGTACAAAAGTATCTATATCCACAGTAAAATGAGTCCTATATCGACAACCTGAAAGGCCGCTCAGCAAGGAAGAAGCCACTGCTCCAAAACCGCTATAAAAAAGCCAGACTACAGTTTGCAACTGCACATGGGGACAAAGATTGTACTTTTTGGAGAAATGTCCTCTGGTCTGATGAAACAAAAATAGAACTGTTTGGCCATAATGGCCATCGTTATGTTTGGAGGAAAAAGGGGGAGACTTGCAAGCCGAAGAACACCATCCCAAACATGAAGCACGGGGGTGGCAGCATCATGTGGTGGTACATTTGCTGCAGTATGGACTGGTGCACTTCAAAAAATTATCTGGATATTTTGAAGCAACATCAGTCAAGAAGTTAAAGCTTGGTCGCAAATGGGTCTTCCAAATGGACAATGACCCCAAGCATACTTCCAAAGCTGTGGAAAAATGGATTAAGGACAACAAAGTCAAGGTATTGGAGTGGCTATCACAAAGCCCTGACCTCAATCCTATAGAACATTTGTGGGCAGAACTGAAAAAGCATGTGAGAGCAAGGAGGCCTACAAACCTGACTCAGTCACACCAGTTCTGTCAGGAGGAATGGCCCAAAATTCACCCAACTTATTGTGGGAAGCTTGTGGAAGGCTACCCGAAATGTTTGACCCAAATTTAAAGGCAATGCTACCAAATACTAATTTAGTGTATGTAAACTTCTGACCCACTGGGAATGTGATGAAAGAAATAAGCTGAGATAAATAATTCTCTATTATTCTGAAATTTCAAATTCTAAAAATAACTAAAACAAATTCTAACTGACCTAAGGCAGGGAATTTTTACTAGGATTAAATGTCAGGAATTGTGAAAAACTGAGTTTAAATGTATTTGGCTAAGGGTAAACTTCCGACTTCAACTGTTATGTAGAACATGCCTGACATGGATTCACATCCGCTCTATTCATGAAAATTTTAACGTTCCAATTGGTTTGCCTGCTGAACGTGGCCCACATCAAGTGTTCTTTATGGCATTACCAAGTTACTGGGTGTTTTCACTGTGTAGCTTCAACCATATGACAATATTAGTTTAACCTCGAGGGAGAATGGGGCATGATACATTTTTCACTGAAATTAGTACATAGGACAGGATTCAAAACAGATTGCGCAAAACAATGCTTCTGCTGCATTTGAAGTGGAACCACAGTAACAGCCATTAAATAACATGCCTAAATATACATTACACCTCAATTGAATGGAAATTAAAGTGCATTAAGTGATGAGGTTGTATAATGGTTCTGCATTTTGAAAATATTTTTACTTGGCATATCGCACATTTGTAATCAAAGATATTTTGAAATGCATTTGATGCATGATCCAATGGCAATTTTTGTTATAGGAAGTTACACCTCCGAATCTCAATACAATGGTTGTCTGTTTTGCACTAATTGCGTGCAAATTGTCAGACTCCAGTCACCCAAGCCAGACTGTTCTCTCTGCTACCGCACAGCAAGGGGTACTGGAGAGCCAAGTTTGTCCAAAAGGTTCCTCAACAGCTTAAACCCCAAGATATAAAACTGCTGAACAATTAATCAAATGGCCACCTGGACTATTTGCATTGACCTCCCAACCCCTTTGTTTTTACACTGCTGCTACTCACATTTCACGGTAAGTTTTACACCTGTTGTATTCAGCGCATTTGACAAATAAAATGTGATTTGATTTAAATCCCAGCCTACCTCACAGCTGTATGTTAAATGCCCAGTAACTGAGTGTCCTAAATTGATATTTTAAATACACTTCAGGATTTTGGCAACTAGGCCTTTATCTACTTCGCTAGTCAGATGAACTCGTGGATACCATTTTTATGTCTGTGTCCAGTAAGAAGGATGTTGGGAGGTATTTTCGCGAGCCAATACAAACAAGCATTAGCACATGCTAGCAGATGCTATAGTTAGCAATTGCGCTACCATTAGTTAAAAACGTCAGTCAAACTGCATGCAGAGACAAATGGTATCCACAAGTTCATCTGATTATGGGTAAGTAGATAATGGTGCCAAGGTCCTCAAAAGCGTAAAACATACCCTATGTGCATAAGACTATCCGGTGCGGAAGAAAAAATGTTGTGGCCTGACATTAAAACATAGTTCTGAGTGCCAAATATTAAGGTAGCGCAACTGATAAACAATGCAAAGATGATCCTATTTGGATTGTACAGTAAAAACGGCATCAACTTGAGTTAATATCAAGCCAGTTAGGCAACATACTTAATGACAAACATTTGCTTTGTGTAGTGATATGAAAATGTATTATTGATATTGGCTATTGCCATTTACTAGCAGGCCAACCAGCCAATCTAAATATTGGTTGAGGATACCATTTTACCAGTGTAGAATTACATTTTTTTTTTTTTTGACAATTTCAGTGCAACCTTCAATTATAGTACAGGTCAAAGACACAGTGCATAACTACCAGTCTACCACACACATATTCATGATGCATGGGCAGGTAGCCTAGCAGTTAAGAGCGTTGAGCCCGTAACCAAAAGGTTGCTGGTTCCACGAGCAGACTAGGTTAAAAATCTGTCGGTCGATGTGCCCATGAGTAAGGCACTTTACCCCATTTGCTCCTGTAAATCACACTGGATTAGTGTCTGCTAAATTAATAAAATGTAACCGATTCCTTACCCTGACAGTGGTCTATGGGCCAGTAGACTAAATCCAATTTGGATTTCTTTAAAACAGCCACTCACTGCTAACCAAAAATCAATGGGAGTGATGAGGGGAGCCGTGAAGTGTTTACTTTTGGCCAAATCACCTTTTGTGATTATAAACCAAGTAATTGAATTGATTTCAGTTTATTTGACCGTGGAATGTTCAACATTGGACGGTAACCATCATCGCTCCCATTGACTTGGTTAGCAGTGGCTAAAGTTGGCCGGAGTTCAAAGTGACTGTTTTAAGAAATCCAAATTGCAGTCTGAACTGGCTCATGGTCTACTCTCAGTGCAAGGAACAATTTAACTGTAAAGGTCTTAAATACCAAACTTAAGGCACAATACTTAATAATTCAGCAGCCCCATCACTTGGTTTTCTACAAAGCTGCGGGATCACAGGGCTGGAGAAATGTAACCACTCAATTCATAGGATGCATGTACTGACTGTCCACGTGATCAACATGATAGTTAACCATATTTTGAAGCAACAGTGTATATAAAAACAGACATTCTTTAAACAACGGACAACCAAAATAAATTCTGTTGTCTTTGATTGGGGTCCTTGAAAAGTATGTACACCTCAGGTAATCAGGAAAGTGCATCAGCCTAAAAATGCTATCATTTCTATGTTAACAGGCTCTCTAATCCTTTTATGGTGTCCTATGTCCAACATATGTACCTATGGTAAATATTCCAGATTTTTCATTATAAAAAGTGCATGCCCAAATAAGTAGTCTTGCATGCCACTTATGACCTGTGAATTTTGGCCACCTACCTACCGCATATCAATATCTACCCACTGATTCTTGGAAGAATACAACTGAATGCCCCCTGAGCTTACCCCCATCACAACCCAAAATATAAGGTTGTTTCAAACAATGTATAGCTTCAAAATATAAGCGCAAACCTATAATTTCGTATTAGCTTCATCTATGAATTTGAAGGTGGATACATTTCTCCAACCCATCCTTTAGCTTTATAGCAAACCAAAGCTGTGTTTAAATACCCATACTGTATACTACACACTATTAGTTCATTTTTAGTATACTGTAAATGAACGTATCCTTTCAGTTGAGCGTACTAGCGCTGCGCCTGTCTACCGGAAGTTGATGCTGTTGCTATGCAACCTCTTGCAAACTTGTTAGAATAGCAAATGACTAGCTAGACATTTTTCGATTTTGGGTGTGTTCATAAATTCAATATGGCGTGCCAGAGTGCGCAAATCCAGAGCGTTGTCAGATTGTCCGTTAGTAAATTCAGAGCGTTTCGCTCTCGGAACATACACAGGACGCCCTGGCCGAGGATTAGGGTCAATCCGGACGTTCTGACCTCCCAACGGCAGTCAAGCACCCCAACTAACTGGCTAACGTTGGCTAGCTACTTCCAGACACAAATGAGGGAACGCCTCACTCTGACCATTTTACTCGCCCTAGCAGAGCTGGTTAGGCTTTTTTCATGTTATCCAGAGTGTTGGTTACTAACTGTGCTGCTGGCAACAATTGAATTACGCTTGTTTATGCCAACGTTTACTGCTACCGGCCATAGTAAACTGGTGTTAATTATTTATTTGACCAGGCAAGTCAGTTAAGAACAAATTCTTATTTACAATGGACGGCCCCTGGAGCAAATTAGGGTTAAGTGCCATGCTCAAGCACAGACAGGATTTTTTTCACCTTGTCGGCTCCGGTATTCACTCTAACAGCTAGGCTACCTGCCGCCCATGATTCAACGGGTGTTCAGCGTTCGTAAATCCATCTATTATTCTGCGCTTTGGCACACTCAGACGAGAATGTTCCGATGTCCATTGAGAACAACGAGTATAACACGTAGCTAAGAATGACGTGAATAATCAAATCAATAAACGTTGGGTAGTTAGTTAGATAACATTTAGTTCATATACTGCCTGGCAAATTCGATGTATTAGTAGCCAACTAACATGAGGACGGTAACTAGCTAACATACCATAATGCTATGCAGTTCTTAAGTATAGCGTAACTAACAAACTTATTTGAAAAGTCATTACTTTATTACATTGCTCAATTTTCTGAACATTTGTCATAATTAGTTAAAGCAATTAATTTGAATACGCTCTCGTCGGACCTCAGCTGCATATTTTCTTCAAATCTGAAAACATGAAGCCACGCCCATTTTCTGAAGAACGGCATGTTGGGCCGTAACATCACGGAAATAAGTATTCACTGCTTGTATACTTCGTATTTTGGCGAATTTAGTACTACATCCGGGAACTTTTGGCATACTAACTATATCCATACTATGACCAATAAGCATACTACATACTCTATTTACATCACAAATAGTACAGTTAGTATGAGTATTCGAACACAACTCAAGTGTTTGGGTCAGCCATTTCGTGAAAAAAGAACTGGTACCTTTAGCTAAGTTAATTTGTGAAGTAGCTAACCATTTACATTTCAGATCCAAATGCCAAGCAAAGCGGTGTGGGTTCTCCATATTGAATATTATCACTGCCATCTAGCTCGATAAACTTTGGAGTGACAGTTCCTTTCACTATTTGTTAGACATTTTCAGACCTCAAAGTGGTTTGCCTAAATGAGTCAATGGCCCAAGCTACCAGGTGTGTAAATCCCACTAAATGCCTCAACCCTAGGGAAAGATCAGTGCTATCCCAAATTATTTGAATTTGCATCATTTTGAACAGCACACATATTTTATTTTTTGGGGGGGGTTGAGGCATATAGCTGGATCTATACTGGTGGTGGTGTGGGACATGAACTTATTCAGTCAGACCAATTTTCAAGTTTGAAAATACCTGATGCTGATTTATGAGTGAACTATCACTTTAAAGCTAAATGCAGCAGCATTATGTTAAACAAGTACATCGGACTAGTAGGCGTATGCACATAGAGTATGCTTTGAGCTCTCCACTGAAATGAGGCCCCACGAACCATTACCACATTTTTTCCATTTTGTTGAGGAATTGATAACCTTTGTCTGCAGAAAGAGCTTGCTGTTTGAAAAAAGAAAAAGAAATGTGTTAATATCAAACACATTGGGTCACATTCAAGGTAAAATACATAACTGAAACGTGTGTAATCAAAATAAGATTTATTATCAATCATACCCATGTTCCTGAAACATTGTTCTCCTTTAGAAAAAAAAAAAAAAAGTTGGGACATGTTTCCTGGCACAACATCTTTGTATTTTACATAACATTCTGTAAGACAGATTGTCACTTTATACATAATTGGTGATGTCCATTTCTATCAGGATCACATCAATAAGAGTTTGACTAGTTTTTTGAACAACTGGGTTACATACCAACGTGTCAAACAAGTCAGGTTAAACTTGTGAACAAACCATTATAGGACCTCTGATACTGTCAATGCAATAGGTAGTGGAACACTTATCATCCACAATATATTCTAAATGCACTACTTTTTTCAAAGGAGGTGTTATGGGATACTGGTTAAATGTAGTCACTTACACCCTTTGTTATACTACCTTTAAAAAAATACCAGGCCAAGTTGGCAGCAGCGGGTCCCGCCTCTTCAGCTTCCCCAACAGCAGAATCCACTTTAGCAATAAAGAAAAATAGGGGCGCTAAATGAAAACATCCTTCACCAGAATAGTGATGTTTCACAAAGACTATTTTTAACCAAACCATGGTAACCAATTATATTTGTTGCTTTTACCCATTCTGGTTTATAGCCAATATGAACTAATAATCATATACTATGAAAACTCTTTGTGAAACCTCACTGTACTCTATTTACATGTTTTTTTTTTTATTCCAATAAAACTTTACTTAAATTCAACAAGCCCCCATTCCTTTATACTTGGGAGTGCAATCAGTTTGATTTAATATTTACAGGTTATATGCGTAATGCATAGAACTTAAAAGAAAAGTCCTTTTAAACATACATTTAAGTAATTACTCAGAAACTAAGACAAAGATATGTTCCAGTGTAAACTTAATGTTACTTTAAAAAGCCGCTGGTGTAGGCTAAGAGAAAGAAAATTTGAAATAAAACTTGAAAAACACATCTTAGAATTTATCAAATCATCAGCTTTTCTTGATCTGAGATCCTTACCATGGAGCCAAGCAGACAGGGACGTTCTGTAACCCATTCATCCAGCATGGTAGAACAATCATCACCTAGAAGAAAACTGGCAACAAGGTTTAACGAGTAACGTGTACTTAAATCATTGGTTTCATAAGATTTTTCACACATGCTCAAAATCATTCTACATTTCTTAAGCAATGAACTCAAATAGTTTTAACAGTGTTCATAAATTCCCCTGACGTTCATTACTCTGAAGTTAATCAGGTTCAGTCTCAACATCTGAAAACAGATAAAAGTACTTGACCCTACATTTTGAGTGATGCGCTTGCACTCTCTGCACACTTAGTGCAGAACTCCACTGAGACGTTGTTCTTGTCCACGTGCAGACAGATGCCACCAGAGGTCTCCTTCTCCTCCACCTTCACACGTTTCCTGGGCAAGGCATAATCGTGGTCGTCGTTCTTGTTGGACCCCTGGAAAAGCGAGGAAGATAATTTCATGCCGTTCACACCGCTCAGCCTTGACAAAAGCTGGGCTAACATGCTCTCGTTGGCCAACACGGCTCTCAGGTACCTCGTCTCATCTTCCAACTCTTCCACCCTCTTATTCAATTGGACGTTTTCCTGTTTGAGTATGCGGTTTTCTGATGACAGAGACCCAACTTTATTCTCCAGCCCGTTCACGTATTCCTTCTTTTTCAGACGATTCATTCGTGCAGCGATGGCGTTTTTGTTGATCATGTGCCCAGACGGCTCATCTCTCCACTTCCTTTTCTGACCAGCAGACATTCCTTCGGGCGATGGGGTCCTGGATGTGCCGATCCAAAAATCTTGATCTGTTGTGTCACCCAAACCTAATTTGGTCAATCCAATATCGAAAAGAGGGGAGACTGCATTCTTCTCAAATGTCCAGTTTAACTCGTCGATTCCAAATAAATCATCCAGCTCTAATCCAACTGTACTATCCCCATTCTCTGAGCTCATTTCTTCAGAGGGACTCGTTTTAACATTTTCTATCATTTCTACAAAGTCAGTGACTTCAACTTCAGAAGGCCAATTTGAGGAGTGCACCTCCACTTTGGTGTTGTCTGAACGATCCCTTCGTCTGGTGATCATTTTAGCTTTTGATGACAGGCACCACCAATGTATTCCCGCTCCAATCTGGATTATCTGTGAGGATACAAAAAGTAAGGACATTAATTAGTCACTTAAATTAAGTCTGTTTAATTAATATGTTGGGTTAAGACATACGAGTATGGTGTCATGTGCTTCAGTGAGTAACCTTAAATTAGGCCTAGCTAACCTTCAGATTCAGTGTCCATTACCTAAATTCCCATTTTGAAGGGCCTTTGTCTTGAGGCCACGCACGTGTCCTTTACCAATTATAATCAGTAGTGCTGAGCGATTAGTGCTTTAAGATCTGTTTCGGTTAGATTATAAACATGCCAAATATAGTGAACATTCAATTGCCAAAACATTAAAAATATTCCATCGCCTGTCAGGTCCACGTTGGGTGGACATCAATAGAAAAAGTAACGTCACTAAGAAATAAGAAAATATTACAGTTGTGTATAACGTTATTACTTACAGGAAGGTAACGTTAGCTCTTCAGGAACAGTGTCTGAGAGCCATGTTGTACAACATGTTCCTGATAAATAAAAGCTAATGTTAGTTAACCTAAATTAGTATCCATAGTGAATAAATTGCAGACATCCTCCTCGTCCGAACTGTGTGGGTCTTTCTCGAGAAATTAAAGACTAATAGACAAATATTTCTAGTTGTCTGTATTTAACGTTAACTACCTAATTTAGCGGCGCAAGAATATTGTCTGAACAAGCCAAGGCTATAACATTACGTTAGGCCTAACGTTAGCGGGCTAACAGTAGCTACGATGTAATCTTTTCGTTTTTGTAACATGTTATAAGTACTAACATTAACATTTTGTTAACTACTTGGTGTTTTCAACAACGTTATTTTTTTAATTCAACGTTATTTAGAAATGAGCTATAACATTATTAGTTAGTTGAACGGCCAGGCCTTGCGCACAAACAAAATGACAAAGCATTTTTGAAGTAAACACACTTACCGCCCGTGAAGCTTTAACTGGATCAGATTGTAACTATTTGTTCGCAATATTATTCCGCTTCTCGTAGGAAAATATTCAATATTGTTTGACAGTCTGTAAACTTCTTTAATCCCGAAAAAAACTACTTGCTGACTAGCGAAGAGAACTTCCAAACGTACAAAGGACGTAAAAAATGGCGACTCAACCCGCCGAAATGGTTTTCACTAGTTACCACAGCCACAAAGTCTATATTGTAAAAAAAAAAATCACGAGGGGAAAAATTAGCTGTTTGGTCTTAATTTACGGTTAGGGTTAGACTTAAGGTTAGAAGTGTGGTTAGGTTTAAAATCTTATAAAGATCAATTGTAGACATAGGCGGGGGGGGGGGGGGGGGTTATGACTTTGTGGCTATGGTAACTAGTGACGAGCAGAAAATACATAACTGGGAGCGTTCCTCTGCCCAGGCGTTGCTGACGCCTGCCAGATCTTACAGCGCATGGATAGGTATTTTACTTCTCAGCTAACCCCATCATGTGTTATATCTGACAGTCGGTGCTGCAAGCATTGGTTGACGCGCGCAACGTCTGAGCAAGGGAAAGCGTTTATATTTCCCAGTTTTAAAAAAGTCGCAGCTGTGCTTGTTTATTTGCACACAAGGGGTCGCATTATGGAGGTTTGAGCCTGCGAGCAGGGCTCCCTTTTAAAAATAAATATATGATTTAAATATGCCGTATTTTTTTACCACTTGCCTGATCATATAAAGGAGAAGTAAAATAAATAATGTTCAACTGCTCCAGGGGTTAATCAGACTCACTGCTGTAGTGTTGACTCTTTGTGGCCTCTGGGTAGGAGCTGTTTGGCCTGGTCCTTTTTGCAGGACACCATGGGCACCTCAGTGGAGAGCAAGCCTGGACTCCATCATATCAGAGTCAACTTCCTGGAATCTCCTCTTCACTAGAGAAGTTTCATTTTCTGACCTGACCCCTCTTCTGGGGGCTCCAGAGCTCAGAGGGATGGGGCTGTTGGTCCTCCTGGACTCCATCCGCTCCTGGTTCACAGGGTGGCCTACAGGTGGCTGAAATTCTGCTGCTGCTCCACCTTCTCCCTTTCCACTGCTCTAATGTGCGCAAGGCAGGTCTGGTCAGCTCATGTGTTGTGGCCAGATTTGTCAGACTGAATAAGACGATGCGAGAGGGATCTATAATCGCCAGATGCTCAAAAGACTCCACTCTAAAAAGGTCTCAATGTCCATAAGACAAATGACATATGTGCAGTCAAAAATGTGATATTGTGAAAATTATGATAATGGCCTTTTAGTGAGCTGTTTGAAGTGACCGAAATTTCAGCCTGTTTTGGTGAGATGGAGTTCGGGGCTTGCGGTAAATTAGTTAATAGACCGATAAGAAAGAGTTCCAAACCTCTCTGCCGATAACAGCAATATATTATTATTATAATTATTATTAATTCTGGAGCATTTAAAAAACTCTGTCCTAAATTTCCCATAGGATCACGATTCACGGCTCTTTTTGCGTTCTCTTGGAAATCCAACTTCCCGTCTATTTCAAATGTTGTGGTTATTTTTCTCTCTGCTTACTGACGAATCCTGGCAAAAAAATGTAATCCTGTGTGTGCAACCATTACTATTGAATTCACACTGACAAATTTGAACATGTGATATTGTATTGATTGTTGAGGTGCCTGAATTAGTGGAAACATTAATGATGAAAACTATATACTGTTACTATATTGATTAATGTGAATAAATATATTTCACAAAGACAACAATGAAAACATAACACATTTCTGAATATATTTGCTGTTGTATCAATAGTCTAAACACTTTCTAAAGTTAATTTACCATGGAATAACATTATGAAAACATATATAGGATTATATACAAATAGCTATCAATATGCATTGGAATGAACCAATTAAAACATAACCTATCTATATCTTAACAATTTGTGAGTAGGTATTTGATCAGTATGACGAGCACGATTATGTAACATTTTCATCTTTCAAAAAATAAAATACACATTTGTAATGTAATTCTAAGAAGAATCTAAGCACCAAGCACAATACTCCAATGTGCCTGTATGTTCTTTCTCCTAGAAAAGTGAGAGATTATATTACTGATTACATTATCAGTTATAAACTTCATCAAACTGATACACACTCATTTTGCCATTATCAACATTCTCAAGGGTAAAACATCCTCGACCCATTCGTTGTGAGAATGCATCATTCTCTCCCATAAACTTGCTTCTTCAGAGGTTGAATCCATCCAATCCACCTCCAACCCATAACTTTTACCTGTTAAGACAGATTGGGGATGATCCAGTTAGCTTCTTTTAAAATGTAATGTGTATGCATATCAATATTAATAATTAGGCTACAATAGGTTTGGACTGACTCAAGAAACAATTTCAATATAAAGATAAACTACCTTAGAGAAAAGCATTAATCAGATTCAGAAATGTGGGGAATTTTGTCAACCCATTAGATGCCGGAATTCAATCGGGGCTATAGTGCAGGGCAGAGGGCACTACAAAGCTGAGAATGTGCCTTTTAAATACATTTTCCCAGATGTTCTCAGAGATCCCATTCATGGCCAACGCTGGCCATGTCGGCTCCAGTGTAAATTACCTTTAAAAGTCTGTTATAGTGTGCTGCGTTTTAACGTGGCTTCAATTGAATCCCGGCCACATTTTAAACAAATGACACAAAGTATTTTACCTGTTCCAAGGCCCAGCCTTAAGCCCCCAATGAAATGGTTAGTGAGCCGGTCGTGATCCCACACCGTGACTTCAACGCAAGCCTCTCGTAGGTCGTCGGGCCGAAAGCCATCGTAGACCATGGTGTGATTGAACATGGGGTTGGCCGTCTTCTTCACCACCCGAGTCTTCTGTCTGCTTTTCCTGCTTGTGTCTGGAAGCACGGTGCTAAAATAGCATACAACAACCACAGATAATCAGCCTAGCACACGCTGGCCTCCAATCTGATCCTGTGCATTTCAAGGAAGGTCTTTAGCTCTAACAGTATACTGTAAGTTTAGGGCAAAAGCAATCAATGGCCCAGTCCGAATATTACAGAAATGCATCCTATCCTTTCTCGCTACCATTCTTGAGGTAATCACAGATATGAACTGGGTGGCTTGGTGAAAGTAATAGGGTGGTCACCTCATACCTATCCAATCGCATATACTGTAGATATGCATAAGAGATTACCTCAAGGAAAGAAGGGAGGATGCATTTTCAAAGTATTCAAACATGGCCAATATTCAGTGAGTAAAAGAGGACAAAAAATGTCTATCTACAGGACAACAGTACAAAAAAAGCTGTATAACAAGTGTTGAAATAGTTTATATATGACTAAATGGCACATTGGCACTATAAAGATATGCAATACTAAAGTATTCTTCACACCCGTATTTAACCAGTTGCAACATATCCCAAACTCATACCATTTCACAAAGGGGTCAATGATCGCACCCTTGACAGCAGGCAGGTTCTTGCAGTCTTTCACCCAAATCTGCACCTCACCCGTCTCCGTTTTGGATGACCTCTTACCTATCAATTGAGTAAAAACACACATAAGTAAGTTATGTTCAATAGAACACAGAACAGGCTAGATGGTGATGAGAGTAGTCTGAGAAACAGCTTACTGTTGGAGATCTGTGGCAGGAAACGCAATCCTATTCTCATCTCTCCTCTATGGTCAATAGATTGAGAGCGAGAGGGACTGAGAGACTGTGTCGAGATCTAGAGTGAATAGAATAACTTTATTTTTAGTTGAGGCAAGTTGGTATCAGATCAGTCTTTATGAGTTAACACCTATATAAAATTGACAATGCAAAACAGACTGTATACGACCAAAACTATGTAGTTTACCCTTGCTTTCAAAGCATAGTCATTCATCTCTGTGTTACTAAAGTCCCATTCAGACAAATCCAAGTCCACCTCGCCAAGGAAGCTGTTCCGTCCAAAGTTATCGTTGTGCCACACGGAGACATTAAGTGCTTGAGTCTTGAGGGTCTCCATGGTAACTTTAAACTGCAAGGGAAGAAAACGGGATACAACTAGTTTATTCAAAACAGACACAATAGACACTGATGGCGTTGTGTCGTCACTGATAGCTTTATGTTGTCACTGATAGCGTTGTGTCGTCACTGATAACTTTGTGTTGTCACTGATAGATTTGTCGTCACTGATAGCGTTGGGTCGTCACTGATAGCTTTATGTTGTCACTGATAGCATTGTGTCGTCACTGATAACTTTGTGTCATCACTGATAGCTTTGTGTTGTCACTGATAGCATTGTGTCGTCACTGATAGCGTTGTCTCGTCACTAATAGCTTTGTATCATCACTGATAGCATTGGTCGTCACTGATAGCGTTGTGTTGTCACTGATAGCGCTGTGTAGTCACTGATAGCGTTGTGACGTCACTGATAGCTTTGTGTACAGCTATTTTTGAACTTTTCCTGTTGAAAAACAATATCCCATTTATAAATTCAGGAATATACACACTTAAGAGTAAAAAAAAAAATGTTTTGAGCAAACTTGTGTTTTTGTATATACATGGAGTTGGCCATTCAAGGAGTTGGCCTGATGGTGCCCTCTGATGTCATCGGCCTCCCCCCTTGAGGAACAATAGAGAACAACAGAGGAAAGGCCCACCCCACCATATCAGAGGACACCTGGACCACCTATTGACATGTGCCTTTTGTTGAGTGAATCAGGTGATACATGAGCTGAAAAGGAGACTGGAGGACTTTAATAACCAGCCATCATAGCTCTTATCTCTTACCCTAAGGATCTCATTGTAGGTGGGGTTCAAGGTCTTCTTTTTCACGCAGGTTTTTCTCTTTCCCATCTTTGCTTTGTCCGGTAAGAGGTAACATTTCACATATCTGAAAATGAATATCCAACATCAGATTCTTAGCCACTGCACAAATACAAAGCAAAAGCAACTAGGGCCGGGATTCAATTAGGGCTCCCGAGTAGCGCAGCGGTCTAAGACACTGCATCTCAGTGCTAGAGGCGTCACTACAGACCCTGGTTCAATCCCGGGCTGTATCACAACCTGCCGTGATCGGGAGTCCCATATGTCGGCACACAATTGGCCCAGTGTCATTGTAAATAATAATTTGTTCTTAACTGACTTGCCTAGTTAAATAAAGGTTAAATAAAAATTATAAACCGCGCTATAGGGTTTCAAATTGAGCGCTATAGGGTTTCAAATTGAGCATACATCTGCAGCTTTCATCTTGAATGCGATCTCCGCAAATGCGGTAACATGTCTACAAGTGCAATTGGATAGAAGTCGTGAAAGTTTCCAAGGCACATCATTGCTTTCCATGCACCTAGTCCCAAATTGCAATAACACACTGATGATCCCGTGTAAGGTAATGGAAAACACTGATGATCCTTTGTGAGGTAATGAAAACACTGATGATCCTGTGTGAGGTAATGGAAACACTGATGATCCTGTGTGAGGTAAAGGAAAACAACAATATTTCCACCAACCTCTGTAAGCCTATGCACCTGGAAATGGCTGAAAATTATTTTACAATGGTAGGATAATCACACACACACAATCTTATTTATCACAAGAACACCTACGGATCGGAGCGGTTCTTCTTAGGTTCTCCCACGGCAAGATCTCTGCAGTGGACAACAAAGATGTGGAACTCCCCAAGCTTCTGGACGTAATTCATGGCAAACCGGATTGTTCCTTTCACTTCCAGATCCCCATCTAATCCAGTGTAGATGCTTGCCATACTGCCGCTCACCTTAACGGTCCACATGATGTTAGGAAGAGACAAAAGCATCACCAAGTGTTTTATCAAGCCATCAAACCAGATGTGTTTAATAACATTCAATGAATTCCGTTCCAGACATTACTATGAGCCTGTCCTCCATATTTAAAGTGCCACCAGCCACCACTGAGTATTATTTTCTTCCAGATGCAGAACAAATGCCTCTCTTAATCTTAAATGCATATTCAGAACCCTAATATTCCCAATTCTGTTGAACCCTAATATTCTTACATCTGCTATGGGACAATTGATGATTCCTGTGTATCAAATGTGGGGGAGAAAATACATGTTCTGCTGTAACTTTGTTATTAGCATTATTAGGATTGCATCCATGTGAATTCAAAGCAAAGTGATGATTATTTCATGGCACACATCAACATATCTGATAGGGAAGCTGCATGGGAACATACAGAGGACATAGACGCCATGCCAGAGGAGAAGCTAAGGTTAGTGAGGGAACTGCCCGTCCGCTTTTTCCAGCTGAAGTTGAGACTTTTCACTGAGGTGCAGTCACTGTCTCTGCCATCCTTCTACAAGACAGTGTAGAAACAACAATGGCGGTTGGTCAGACACACACACACACACACACACACACAGGTTAAAACACATTGTGGGCCTACATAGTGGTTGGAGCCAGGGTCTGCTACATGCACAAACAAGCCATGTTAAAAATTGACTCAAATGTAGGATAAAGAAGTTTATCAAAAGTTTATCAATAGCTCATGTCTTATCCAAGCAAGAAAAATACATTCATTCTACGACCTCCAAAAAAGAAAGGTGATTGCATTACCCCTCAAAATGTTATGCATTGTCATAAACGGTGGATTTTTGAAAGCCATTAAAATGAATTAAAGCAGGAAGAATTAAACAAAATCAGTTATTTTGCATTGTTGTCATCTTAAAGCTAACAAGGCAAATTAACTTCCCCCTTATTCAGATGGGATATATCACTCTAAAAATGCTTAAGTATTTTTTTGCCATGAACAAAGGGCGCAGCAGTTATTATTATTTGTTTACCTCATCCTGCAAAGCAGACACCGACTTGCTCATATTCCACTTCATCTGCTCCGGGACTGAGAGGGAGGAGGGAGAGGGAGGAGGGAGAGGGAGGAGGGAGGAGGGAGGCACTGCAGAGACTGGAAGATGCAAAGCAGATATGTGGACAAGGACTTTTACTACTCTAACTAATCTCTCCTAATGGCTCAAAGTCAGCAGGGTCTTCACTCAAATCATTCAATGAATTAGTGAAATTACAAGACAATGTAATGACCAGCAGCGTTAATCACACTGGCAAAACAACACGCTTTCCTCAACATTCCTCTCCTCTCAATAATCCACTTCCTGAATAATTCCATAATTCCCAAATCAACCCCTATCCCCTTCGCCTTAGACAAGTGAGTAGATCTGAGAGGATTGGGTAGGTGTAAGCGATTGCGGAACTTCCACTTTGCCCTATGATAGTACAGGTGCATGAATTGTTGCCATATTCCTTATAGCTATCCAATCCTCTCAGATCTCCCCAAGTGCCTCAGAGGTAAGAGCTAGGGATTGATCTGGAATTTTTTAGGATGAGTTTTGTGTGCATGTTTTGAAACCAGGGGAATGTTTGATCTGATGCACACGGACCATCTTATGTTCCATTTCTTGTCAAAAATGTTAACTCAATATAAAGTAGGGCGTAAACAAGAACATAGTGAACATACTTGGGCAGAGTCAAGGAACATTGATTTAAACAATCACAAGATCATATTTTCTTACAACCATGGCATCACCGTGCCTGAAACAACAACAATCAACAGAACGTTATTTGAAAAATTCTAGTTTCCTCAAATTGAAATAAAATATTAATAGTGATATTTCAACAATGAGATACAATTATAATCTATTCTCATATGGTTCAGGGTCAACATTTAGTAATACAATTTAGTAGAAGCCAAGTATAACACAATTGTTTTTCTTTGCACAAAAGCAAATGTACACTGTTTTTATCAAATGAAATTGAACAGAAATATTTACCATAATCCACACTTAAATTAATTTCACTTCTTCGGTCAGTTATACTTGTTTCTTCTCCTTTGGAAGAAAATAAAAGGTTAGAGGATTAAACAATTAACTTCAGATATCATGAAAACAACATCATAATGCTCATTGAAAACTCTTTCTTAAACAATTTATTTGAAGTGTTACAGCAACAATTGGAACAAACAGTCTAGGATTGAGAATAACACTGAGTTAAGGAATTCAAGAATCAAGCCTGTGGAGCTCAGGAAAACCAAGAACTGTCTATTCACGTTTTGGCTGTGATAAAACGTCCTCCAGACTTCTGGATAAGGGTCTTGAAGACATTTGTTTCAACTCTACCCTGATAGGGCTTGAGTTCTCATCATGACCTGCCACAGAGAAAATAAAATCAGCTCTGAAAAATATAGCAATAAACAGATGAACAAGCGACAGACAGAAATCTACTGATTGTTCTTTATGAAGATTAGGGAATCTTTGATGAGTTTGTTTTCATTTCAATCAACTGATTATTTGAAACACCCTGACATTAGCATACTTCACAGTTTCTTAATGATCCAGGGTCATACAAGTCTATGGCATACAGAGTGATTGCAAGAGGTGGTTTACTAAACATGTTACAAGGAAGCTTCTAGTAATCGAAAAGGTTTTCTTTATGCTTCATGTACTTATTTTAATCAGATAGACCTTAGTTAATTTATGGGTCTACTCTACAGTATGGATATCATGATAATGTTAGAGACATGTCAGAATGCAGATACAATAAAACAACAAATACAAATATGAAGAGGCAGGGTTACAGCGCAATGAAATTTAGGAATTTGTAGATAAATACAAATAAAATGTAGACCTTATTAGTTTGCGCAAAGTCACAGTTTTAACAGTATTGGTAGTTTGGTACAGCACAGTATATCCAATATTACTATTTCCTTTTACCGTTCCTTTTTAAAGTTGCCGGTTAAAGTCGACCTGATAATGTCATGAAGAGACTTTGAGTGATGCAACCGTTGGCTATGCACACCTGGCTGAAGGAGTGGCGAGATAAAGTTCAACGACACAATAGCGTGATATCCAATTCAGAGGTCTGGAAAGCTAACTTTCACACTGTGCTGGAAAGCCAATTAATAAATGCAAAACCAAATGTACTGTTTAGCATGCTGTCCGGAAGAAACACGCACTATTGAGTACTAGGTTGGCCATGCCATAAGGCAAAATTACTTTCAATGTAGACGTACAGTAAGGTAAACCGGTTGCATTCGGTTTGTCAGAGAGGCCTTTCAACATTTGCCACGTTGAAAAATATAAGAGGGCTTTCATGATAGGACAGTATGTGCCCCCAAAAAATACATCTATTTATCCAAAAGAGGCACATTCTGCCATGTGGAACACAGCATCTAACCCTGCTGCTTCATTAAAGATCAGAATGACGTGGCAGACATGATTAGCCCCCACATTAAAATCATTAGCCATTTCACTTCTAAATCACTAAAACTATGTTTGAGGAGAAAATGCAAAGCTCACAGCTTGAACTTGCCCGAGATTGAGACCAGATCTCAGGCATGCTTCCTCTGGATAAGCCACCGTCGACATTCTCCATGGACCTAGGACTGATCCAAGATGGACTCCCCTCACTGCTTTTCATGCTCAGGAGAAATGGAGTGGGGACAGTGGGACTCAGATGGTCATTCCCCACTTTGTCTGAGATAAACTGAGGGATGTGTGTCTGCTCAGGGAGCCCCAGATAATGCTGATTGCTCGGGGAAATGAAAGACCTTGCAAGGCGGGGATGTGTTTCAGAGGCTTCCGATGCTCCTGAAAGCTTTCTTTCACCAGGATCCATATTGACGGGCTGAAGGCCAATCTTGCCAGCTTCAGACGCTCTTCTTACATGCGGGTCCCCATGACTTGGCCCAGAGGGCCGGTGAGGACTGCCCTCCTGTACACTTAGGTTCCCTAAACTGGTCCTTCTGACGGGGCAAGGGAGCGACCTAGTGGGTGATAGCGGGGACATCATAGAAGTTAGTGAGCTCTGTGCCGAGCCTCTACGTGGAAAGGTCAGGCGATGCTGCCCCTTCTCTTCAGGTCTAAACTGTGGAGGGGTAGACGTGATTCCTAGGGTAGGTTTGGTGGACTCTGATCCTGACTGCATTGTCTCATGTGAGAGTCCTTTTCTCTGTTTAACCACTGGTGTTGCCCTCTCTGGGTCATCCTGGTGCTCCCTTGTGGGTGAGGCAATATCTATGGAGAAGGTTTTGAATGGAGAACTATCACGCTTGTCTCCTTGGAAACTGGATGAATCTCTGGGCAGGGCTTTTGGATGACAGGTCTTGGAAGGATTTCTCTTAAGTTCATCGTCAGTTGTGTCTTTCCAGATCTTTTCAGATCTAGGCAGTGGTGTTATTAGATTTAAGGGCCTTTTTTGAGACAGGGTTGGCCCTGTTTCAATCTTACTTGAACCTTGCTGATTTATAGAATCAACATCGCCAACACTACAGTGACAACTCGGTAGTGATGAGATTGAACTATGTTTGATGAAACCCTTTTCTATTCTTTCAGTCATGGACAAGTCGGAAGCGTTGGCCTTTACTCCGTATAAGGAAGAGCTTTGCTTGTCAAAATCACCCTTCCCTAGGTCAGTTTCAGTTGGTTTTAGATCAGTCTGAGAAGTGGCAATTGAGTGGTGAACTGGAGATGTTTCTGAACATGGATGGGTTTGACTATCTAAAGCCTCCTTTGGTTTTCCAACAATGACCCTTGGTCCACTATTCTCCTTTTCCCAGAAGGACTTGAGGTTATTGATCTTGACCTTCATGCTTTCCTGTTGACTGGGGGACCGTCTAATGAGGGGCACTGGGACACACCCCTGCAGGCTTGTGCGGTGACTGGATGGAGAGACAGGTAAAGGAATGGTGACCTTCTCATCTGGCTGGACAGTCTGAGAAGGCACTGTCAAGCCCACAGATGAACTGGAATGCTCATCAGAGATAAGGATGGGTTTATCCCTGAATGTACCATTGTCATCTGATGCTTTTAACATGTAGTTGCTTTCAATGGAAGATGATGATGCTTCAACAGTTTCAGCCTTGGAAAACTCTTTACCAAAATCATGCATTTTCTGGTCACAAGTATCCCCAGCACTGACAAATACTTCACACCTTGTTGTATCTGTGCTTAGTTTACTGAGCAGTATTTTAGGGCCAATTTCTCTTTCCCAAAATGATTTCAAGTTGGAGAGTTTATATGGTAACGTATCTACTCCACATGCACTCCCCTGTGGCTCTTGTTGAGTTTGGTCTATTTCTTTTTTAAGCACTAGTTTTCTAACCTCTGGTGTCTCCTCGTTTTTAGCTGACTGTTTGTCAGTAGCACATTTATTCAGATATTGATACTGGTCACAATAAGTATTCGCAGTGGATTGGCAGTTGAAGTTCAGGATGGTATCGTCAAGCTCTTTCTGATCAGAGAGGATCACCTCTTCTTTAACAGGGCTTTGCGGCTCAGGGACTTTCTCTTCTCTTGCTTCCCCTCTACAAAATATCCCTAGGAGCCCTCTCTGACGCTTTGAAGACACATGATTAGATGGCTTCTTAGAGGCAGCATCACTTGGCATCTCATCTGTGATGACGTCGACAAGAGTCACTGGTTCATCACTGGGTTGTTGGGGGAGCTGTGTCTGTGGCTTGTCACTGCTTCCCAGGTCCCAGCTGAACCAGTCTCGAACCTTAGCCACGGAGTGATCATCCTCCTCTGTTATCTTGGTGGGGGAGAGCCTCTTGGCCGCAGCCCCCAAGAGAATGGGCTTACCTGTCTCTTGCTCAACACAATGGAGGTCGGACACCTGAGGGGTAAGGGACTCAGCATGACGATGCTCAAGTTGATCTGTAAAGGAAATCAAAACAACTTGGATTCCTTATCAATTGTATTTGCTGTATTGCTGACATACAAATGTAGGATTTTAATTTGAGCCAGTTTGCAACAACAGGAAAATAATGCTGCAGCAACAGGAAATGTGAATTATTATGTGGATTATAATGAATAGACATTTTTGTATGGGTTGATACATTTTTTAGCCTTTCTCAGCAATTCTCAGCAACAAACGAGTGATCAAATTCAGATCCTACATCTGTATAGAGCAAGAAATAATCAAGCAAATTACTGAATTGATCTATGTCATCTACAAGTCAGTTTAATGATGAATAAAAGCATGTAATATAATACAATTATTTGTAAAACTTTAGACAACCATATAATTTCAAAGCCTGAATGCCCCCACCAATGAAAAAATTTGCACATTCCTTGCAGTCCAAATTCACCAATCACCATCAGCAAATATTACCATCATACAATAAATGAATATATACATTCATGTATGAAAGCAAGCAGGTTAGTGATTAAAAAACAGATTTTACAACAAAAACATGGTGAGTAGTTTATCAAGTTTGATTTCCTAAATTGATTGAATACAAACCTAAAATCATTCTCTACACTCCTCACTACAAATATTACGACACTATTTGAATTGATTGATGGGTTGATTGTTTATTGATAGATTGATTTTATTAATTAATTCATCGAATTATTAAAATAGAGTTGCACTAGCCTTACCAGCAGGACCCTGGGCTGGGCATGTGTCTAGGCATCTTATATCTGGCTTCTCTCTGCAATTCAGACCCTCACCTAAGTCCACCTGTCTCTGCGTATCATGAGTGAGCCGTTGCAGCCAGCAAGGTGAACCAACAGCTGTCAAAACCTCAATGTCTTCCTTTAGTGGTCCATGATCACCCTGGACAATACCACTGTTGGTGCCACTTATGTCTAACTGCCCCGTCTCCTCCTCTCCCTCTGGGTGGCTTGTACAATCCAAATCCAGGAGACTGTGTTCACCCAGCTCCTTTCCATCCTGCATCTCAGTGGGCCACTCCATGCTGCTCCTGCTCACTGCTGGGCCGAATCTCACCTGTTTCCTGTCTATCCAGACCAGGGGCTCTCTCACTCTAGCAGGGAAGGTGTCTGAAGGTGGCTCTAAGACCCCGCTGGTGGAGTGCAGCGTTTGGGGGCTCCATGGTTTTGCCTGGCGGCTGCAGACGTTTCGGAGTTGAAGAGAGTCAGTGGAGCTGCTTTGTTTCAGGATGCTCCTAGGGGCGGGAAAGCTGTCCTGTCTGGCAGCTGGGCTCTCCAAGGGAGAGTCCTGGGATCTGTTAATAATTGTTCTTTTTTTGGGCACAGGCATGAGCAGAAGTGCACTCTGGATGTTTTCGGAACTGATCGATTTTAGGTTAGTTAGATGAGCAATGCAGCACTCAGATGGTGGTAGAAACTCTGGGGGAAAGACAATGGGGGGTGGTGGATATAAAATTAGGTTAAAAAGCAGGTGGAAAAAGCAAGCATGATGATTCAAGAAGCGATGACAATGACGTCTTATAGTTAACACCACAAACATACAGTGGGTCCTAATGTAGCAAATACATTAACTAGGTGGTGGGGCTAGGGACTTTTAGTACAGTCGTGGCCAAAGGTTTTGAGAATGACACAAATATTGGTCTCCACAAAGTTTGCTGCTTCAGTGTTCTTAGATCTTTATGTCAGTAGTTACTATTGTACACTGAAGTAGAATTACAAGTATTCCATAAGTGTCAAAGGCTTTCATTGACAATGAAATTCAGTTTATGCAAAGAGTCAATATTTGCAGTGTTGACCCTTCTTTTTCAAGACCTCTGCAATCCGCCCTGGCATGCTGTCAATTAACTTCTGGGCCACATCCTGACTGAGGGCAGGCCATTCTTGCATAATCAATGCTTGGAGTTTGTCAGAAGTTGTGGGTTTTTGTTTGTCCACCCGCCTCTTGAGGATCGACCACAAGTTCTCAATGGGATTAAGGTCTGGGGAGTTTCCTGTCCATGGACCCAAAATGTCGATGTTTTGTTCCCCGAGCCACTTAGTTATCACTTTTGCCTTTTGGCAAGGTGCTCCATCATGCTGGAAAAGGCATTGGTCATCACCAAACTGTTCTTGGATGGTTGGGAGAAGTTGCTCTCAGAGGATGTGTTGGTACCATTCTTTATTCATGGCTGTGTTCTTAGGCAAAATTGTGAGTGAGCCCACTCCCTTGGCTGAGAAGCAACCCCACACATGAATGGTCTGAGGATGCTTTACTGTTGGCATGACACAGGACTGATGGTAGCGCTCACCTTGTCTTCTCCGGACAAGGGGTTTTCCGGATGTCCCAAACAATCGGAAAGGGGATTCATCAGAGAAAATGACTCTACCCCAGTCCTCAGCAGTCCAATCCCTGTACCTTTTGCAGAATATCAGTCTGTCCCTGATGTTTTTTCCTGGAGAGAAGTGACTTCTTTGCTGCCCTTCTTGACACCAGGCCATCCTCCAAAAGTCTTCGCCTCACTGTGAGTGCAGATGCACTCACACCTGCCTGCTGCCATTCCTGAGCAAGCTCTGCACTGGTGGTGCCCCGATCCCACAGCTGAATCAATTTTAGGAGACGGTCCTGGCGCTTGCTGGACTTTCTTGGGCACCCTGACGCCTTCTTCACAACAATTGAACCTCTCTCCTTGAAGTTCTTGATGATCCGATAAATGGTTGATTTAGGTGCAATCTTACCAGCAGCAATATCCTTGCCTGTGAAGCCCTTTTTGTGCAAAGCAATGATGATGGCACGTGTTTCCTTGCAGTTAACCATGTTTGACAGAGGAAGAACAATGATTTCAAGCACCACCCTCCTTTTAAAGCTTCCAGTCTGTTATTCTGACTCAATCAGCATGACAGAGTGATCTCCAGCCTTGTCCTCGTCAACACTCTCACCTGTGTTAACGAGACAATCACTGACATGATGGCAGCTGGTCCTTTTGTGGCAGGGCTGAAATGCAGTGGAAATGTTTTTTGGGGATTAAGTTAATTTTCATTGCAATTCATCTGATCACTTGTCATGACATTCTGGAGTATATGCAAATTGCCATCATCAACACTGAGGCAGCAAACTTTGTGGAGACCAATACTTGTGTCATTCTCAAAACCTTTGACCACGACAGTACATTTGCATCGGTTTACTTCCTTGGTTTACTTCCTTCTTGGTTAATGTGCATTGTCATTAGCATGATTTTCCTAATAGCTTGGGAGATTATTCTACATTAGAGAATGTTAAAGAATACCAACTGGGAACAGACGTCAGTTCAATGTCTAGTTTTTATTTACATTTGGTTAAGTTGTCAACCAAAAATGTCACAATGTCATTGATTTCGGTTAAAAGTTGGGTGAAAAAAATACGAAATTCCCTTATTTTGATGACTTCTTTCAAATCCAATCAGTTTTCCACGTTGATTCAACGTCATCACAATGAATATTTTGGTTGGAATGACGTGGAAACAACGTTGATTAAACCAGATTTTACCCAGTGGGTAGTTAGTGCCTAGATTCCTTGAAAAACACTGTTTTCAGATAAACTAGGGGAAAACATTAAGGATCTCCAGCACAGACAAGTCATGCACTGCAGCTTAGGGCTTTGGAGTCAGGGTACATGCCTTTATGTGTAATCCCTCTGCTAGTCAGTATTTGCATACTCCCCCCCCCCCCCCCCCCCCTTTGGCTCGCCTTCTTTCTGGGAAAAACCTGACTAGTTGCTAGATACTCATTGGCTCATTTGAAATGCAATTGTTTCAGAGCACATACTTTGAGAAATTGCCACACTGTTGTTGCATATCTCGAAATTAAGGGCAACTGGCTCAAGCACTGTAGTTACAAAACTGAAGTTTACCTAAATACTAGAGCATTAGTTATTATACAAGGGCAATACAGGTTAATCTATTAACCAAACAATGAGAATGAACAATGGCAATCATTCTTGCATTCTGTTTTGGTAACTGGAATCTACAAAATGGCTACAGGGAATTGTGTTTTACTCCTCCCTACTTATGAGAATGTTATGAAAGAAAGGTGGAAGAAATACAACATACATATTATGTTCACGACATGACAAAAATACATGCTTATAACAATCATGCAAAGAGAACAAGCTAGCAATTTGTTTAAAAAGCAACCGAGAAATACCGAAAGCCCAGGAGAGGGTTTACACGCATGGCTTTCAATGGGATCAGTTCACCAGACTTACGGTTGTTTGCAAGGAAAATGCTTTGACTGTTTGTCCATCTAGCCGTCCACTCCATTAAAAACACAACACATGATGTGTTAAAGTTGAATCATGAAGACTGAATTACTGTAGTAAACGTGCAAATGACGTGACGGCAAATAGAAACCGCTTGCCTCAAAACTAAAAGGGTGGTGTCACAGCATAGGAACCATAAAATAAAATAATATGTCTGGTTTGGTATGTATTTGAAAGTTTTTTAATGTTCCGTGATATTGCTAACATAAGATTGCTAATGATAGATAGATAGATAGATAGATAGATAGATAGATAGATAGATAGATAGATAGATAGATAGATAGATAGATAGATAGATAGATAGATAGATAGATAGATAGATAGATAGATAGATAGATAGATAGATAGATAGATAGATAGATAGATAGATAGATAGATAGATAGATAGATAGATAGATAGATAGATAGATAGATAGATAGATAGATAGATAGATAGATAGATAGATAGATAGATAGATAGATAGATAGATAGATAGATAGATAGATAGATAATGTACAGGTAAAAGGAGCTCACCCCCGTCAGGTGTCTTGGTTTGCTCCATTGTTTCATTCGGTAACTGGCGGTCTGTGTCCTCCAGAGGTTCAGGTGTAAGTGGTGTGCTGTTGAATGGGTTCTGTCTTTGCTTCAGTACAATAAGAGGAAGACACATCAGCAATGGAACAGCAATCAGCAATGAAATGCCCATGTTATCCACTTTTGTGTGGGCAAGAGGGATGTGTGTGTGTGTGTGTGTGTGTGTGTGTGTGTGTGTGTGTGTGTGTGTGTGTGTGTGTGTGTGTGTGTGTGCGCGCTTGTGTGTGTGTGTGTGCGCTTGTGTCTGTTACCATATACTTTGTTACTAAATAGTACATCAATAAATATTAACACGAATGTGAAATAAAGTGTTACAGTTACTTCAACCAACCTTTGTGGGGGACTGCAAAACTGATTTCAGCATGTCTTGTGGCTCTTCTGGCAGATTGTAGCAGTTGTCCCTACGTGTGAATACAATTTTAAAATGTAGACATCATCATTATTCTTCATCTTTTAAATAATAACATATATGTATCGCTCTAGCATTTGTGTGGACAATTGGTAGATTATGCCTACAGTCGAACACATCAGTGCCACCACATCAGTCAAGTGCAGGTGCAATTCAAATGCATTCTTCTAACTTGCTCTGCAAGCTTTGCATGCATTCCTGAGAGCCCCAAGTATTGCATGTATCAACATTTACAAAAAACTCACAAATATTCACGTATCAGATATTTTCACTGTAGATAACTGACTGCAGTCCAGTTGTTTTCCTTGGTTTTACAGTGTAATGGTACCACTCATTCACACAACACACAATCCTCAACAATGTAAGACTGAGAAGTACCATAACTGCGGAAACCAAGGAAAACAAGAGCATGTGAGTTCTAACCTTAGAAGCAGATTACAGGGAACTATTACTAAGTGTCTACTTAATGTCTGAATGACTCCTTCTTTAGCAATCATGCCCATATGATCTGGGCTAATGCTTCATCACATTTAAACAAGTATGTGACAGCCTTACTAAACAGGGGCTGAGATTCTAGAAGACAAGACATATACAGGAAGAGCAATAGCTCACAAACTGCTCTCATTTCTTATATTTGTCTAAAATGCAATAATTAAGACTCTCTCTATGGCATTGCACTACTTAGCACAAGTTGGTAAGTAATGCAAAGCAACAAAACTTTCCTTTTATGTTTCGCAAAGCCCTAGGATTTTACATAACACCATGGACAAAAGCTTGTAGCATATTCTAGACTCATAGCCTACACGTTTGTACACAATGTTTTTTTCACACTTACATGTGCAACCACTAATTGAGTTTGGCAGATATTTGTTTAAGAGTAAGCTTTTTTTTTAAAGTTTGTGGTGTATTATATAATTTAATGGAAGTAACACAATTACACTGAAAATAAAATGTTTTCATGGTGTGTAACTACAGCTTGTTACCATACTATTATCTAGTTATTACCACTTTAATCCGTGCTGTAATGTAAAATGCTACCCAGAAACGTTATCATGCTAAAGTGAACAATACGTGAAGCATCAGATATGCTAAACTGCATGAGGCTTATAGGAAACATGTGAAATCTACCATAAATGTTATGGATTAAGATAGATAGATAGATAGATAGATAGGTAGGTAGGTAGGTAGGTAGGTAGGTAGGTAGGTAGGTAGGTAGGTAGGTAGGTAGGTAGGTAGGTAGGTAGGTAGGTAGGTAGGTAGGTAGGTAGGTAGGTAGGTAGGTAGGTAGGTAGGTAGGTAGGTAGGTAGGTAGGTAGGTAGGTAGGTAGGTAGGTAGGTAGGTAGGTAGGTAGGTAGGAACGTAGGTAGGTAGGTAGGAACGTAGGTAGGTAGGTAGGTAGGTACAGTGGGGAGAACAAGTATTTGATACATTGCCTATTTTGCAGGTTTTCCCACTTACAAAGCATGTAGAAGTCTGTAATTTTTATCATAGGTACTCTTCAACTGTGAGTGACGGAATCTAAAACAAAAATCCAGAAAATCACATTGTATGATTTTTAAGTAATTAATTTGCATTTTATTGCATGACATAAGTATTTGATACATCAGAAAAGCAGAACTTAATATTTGGTACAGAAACCTTTGTTTGCAATTACAGAGATCATACGTTTCCTGTAGTTCTTGACCAGGTTTGCACACACTGCAGCAGGGATTTTGGCCCACTCCTCCATACAGATCCTTCAGGTTTCGGGGCTGTCGCTGGGCAATACGGACTTTCAGCTCCCTCCAAAGATTTTCTATTGGGTTCAGGTCTGGAGACTCGAAGAAGCATCTCCAGGACCTTGAGATGCTTCTTACGGAGCCACTCCTTAGTTGCCCTGGCTGTGTGTTTCCGGTCATTGTCATGCTGGAAGACCCAGCCAAGACCCATCTTCAATGCTCTTACTGAGGGAAGGAGGTTGTTGGCCAAGATCTCGCGATACATGGCCCCATCCATCCTCCCCTCAATACGGTGCAGTCGTCCAGTCCCCTTTGCAGAAAAGCATCCCCAAAGAATGATGTTTCCACCTCCATGCTTCACGGTTGGGATGGTGTTCTTGGGGTTGTACTCATCCATCTTCTTCCTCCAAACACGGCGAGTGGAGTTTAGACCAAAAAGCTCTATTTTTGTCTCATCAGACCACATGACCTTCTCCCATTCCTCCTCTGGATCATCCAGATGGTCATTGGCAAACTTCAGACGGGCTTGGACATGTGCTGGCTTGAGCAGGGGGACCTTGCGTGCGCTGCAGGATTTTAATCCATGACGGCGTAGTGTGTTACTAATGGTTTTCTTTGAGACTGTGGTCCCAGCTCTGTTCAGGTCATTGACCAGGTCCTGCCGTGTAGTTCTGGGCTGATCCCTCACCTTCCTTATGATCATTGATGCCCCACGAGGTGAGATCTTGCATGGTGCCCCAGACCGAGGGAGATTGACCGTCATCTTGAACTTCTTCCATTTTCTAATAATTGCGCCAACAGTTGTTGCCTTCTCACCAAGCTGCTTGCCTATTGTCCTGTAGCCCATCCCAGCCTTGTGCAGGTCTACAATTTTATCCCTGATGTCCTTACACAGCTCTCTGATCTTGGCCATTGTGGAGAGGTTGGAGTCTGTTTTATTGAGTGTGTGGACAGGTGTATTTTATACAGGTAACGAGTTCAAACAGGTGCAGTTAATACAGGTAATGAGTGGAGAACAGGAGGGCTTCTTAAAGAAAAACTAACAGGTCTGTGAGAGCCGGAATTCTTACTGGTTGGCAGGTGATCAAATACTTATGTCATGCAATAAAATGCAAATTAATTATTTACAAATCATACAATGTGATTTTCTGGATTTTTGTTTTAGATTCCGTCTCTCACAGTTGAAGTGTACCTATGATAAAAATTACAGATCTCTACATGCTTTGTAAGTAGGAAAACCTGCAAAATCAGCAGTGTATCAAATACTTGTTCTCCCCACTGTAGGTAGGTAGGTAGGTAGGTAGGTAGGTAGGTAGGTAGGTAGGTAGGTAGGTAGGTAGGTAGGTAGGTAGGTAGGTAGGTAGGTAGGTAGGTAGGTAGGTAGGTAGGTAGGTAGGTAGGTAGGTACACAAAAGACAGATACACGATACATGAAAAAGTGCAGCAGTATGAAAAAGTCTGGAGTGCAAAAAGCTATAAAATGACATTTCATAGTATGGGTGACAGGCTGAAGACACTATACATTGTTACAGAGTGTTAGGTAAAAAATTTTAATAAACATTCAATATACTAAAAGTAATAAAAAAAGATACAACTGACAGGATACTAATATGCATTCCTGAGTGATTGACTACATAAGTTCAGTCCAAGAATTACTTACAATATTGCATGTGATATGATATAACAACTGTACATGAATATGTATATACAGTCCTGAATGAATAAGTCCTGAGTGAATGAGTGATTACAGACCAGAGTTACTCACGGATGGATGCATAATCGTTAAACTAAACTAGGTCCTAACACCCCAACAGTTCCAGGTCTATGTTGCTGACGGCACAGCACACCACAGACTGGTAGAAGGTATGCAGTAGTTTACTGCACACGTTGAAGGACCTGAGCCTCCTCAGAAAGTAGAGTCGGCTCTGGCCCTTTTTGTACAGGGCCCCGGTGTTACCAGCCCATTCCAGCCTGTTGTCCATATGGACTCCCAGGAACTTGTATGACCCAACCATTTCCACATCCATCCCCTGTATAGGGACTGCAGTCAGTTGTGCCTTGGTTCTCCTGAAGTCCACCACCATCTCCTTTGTTTTGCTGATGTTGAGCTGAAGGTGGTTCTGCTCACACCACAACACAAAGTCACTGATTGTGCTCCTGTACTCCTCCTCTGCCCACCCCTGATGCACCCTACAATTGCGGAGTCATCCTAGAACTTCTGTAGGTGGCATGTGTCAGAGTTAAATCTGAAGTCTGAGGTGTAGAGGGTGAACAGGAAGGGGGACAGGACCGTTCCCTGGGGGGCCCCTATGTTGCTCACTGCACGTTCTGACACAGCTCTGTAGTCACACAAATTGTGGCCTACCGGTCAGGTAGTCCGTGACCCAGGAGACTAAGGGTGCTTCCACTTTCATCCTCTTCATCTTCTCACCCAGTAGCAGGGGCTGAATGGTATTGAAGGCACTGGAGAAGTCAAAAAACATAACCCTCACAGTGCAACCTGCGTTGTCCAGGTGAGAGTAGGCCCTCTGTAGAAGGTAGATCGCATCCACCCCGATGTTGCGCTGGTATGCGAACTGCAGGGGGTCAGTGATGTACACACCAGGGGTCTGAGGTGAGCGAGGACTAACCTTTCCAGGGTCTTCATGTGGGATGTCCTGGGTTCCCTCCGTCTGCCCGCTGTTTGACTTTTTGAAACCAGTGATATTTCTCATACCCTTCCACACCTCTCTCACCTGGCTCTGCCTCAGCTTGTCCTCCATCTTCTCCTTATACCCTCTCTTCCCCTCAGCAATCCGCAACTTCAGCTCTCTCTGGACGCATTTCAATTTGTCCTTGTCCCTCTCCTTGAAGGCCCTCTTCTTCTCATTCAGCAGGGCCTTCAGGTCGCTGGTGACCCAGGGTTTATTGTTTGGAAAACAGCGTACCTTCCTGGTGGGTACAGTGTTGTCTACACAAAAATTAATATAGTCCGTTATGCAGTCAGTAAGTCCATCGATGTCCTCCCCATGAGCCTCACAGAGCACATCCCTAGGGCCTCATTCACTTCCGGGGACCATCTCTTAATGGTCCTAGTGGTTGCAGGCTGCTGTTGGACCAAAGGCCTGTAGAGTGGAGTGAGGTGGACAAGGTTGTGATCCGATCTACCGAGGGGAGGGAGTGCAGTGGAGTTGTATGCGTCCTTCACATTAGCATATAACAAGTCCAGAGTTTTATTATTCCTGGTTGGGCACTTCACGAACTGTTTGAACGTGGGCAGCGTTGAACAGAGAGATGCATGGTTAAAATCCCCCGAAATGGCAAAGAAAGCACTGGGATGCACTGTCTGTAACCTCGCGATAACAGAGTGGATGACGTCACATGTAAACAATAACAGCAATGGCCGCGGTGAATTCCCTCGGCAAATAGTAGGGTATCAGGCTAACGGCTAACAGCTCAATGTCCGGGCTACAAATCTCTTCCTTAAGAGTAATATGGTTCGGATTACACCATCTGTTGTTAACTAATAAAGCCAGCCCACCACCCTTGCTCTTACCGGAAGAAACGCTATCCCTGTCTGCTCTGATGGTCCGGAACCCGCCGATAGTGACGTTCTCTATGGGGATGTTATCGTTCAGCCAAGTCTCAGTAAAAAACATTAGGCTCGCTTCCCGATAGTCCCTTTGCCCACGGACAAGAGCCTCCAGCTCGTCCATGTTGTTATGCAGAGATCTCACGTTGCCCATAATGATAGACAGTATAGCCGGCTTGTACTTCCTCAGCTTCGCCTTACACTTCAATCCCGCCCTACGTCCACGCCGTCGCCTTTTCATCTCGTCCGGAATATCGAACCTTTCCCTTGGGTGCAGCAGCGCTGCGTGTGCTAAATCCAGGAGCTGGACTCGTTGTAAATAATAATAATTGACGACTCCTGTCGACGTTCAGCTGCGAGAAAAATAAAAAGTCCCTCAGTGATAAAAAGGAACGTTAAAACCTTCGTAAAACCGTAGCACTTCATAATCCTGAACTATTATAGTTCAACTGTAGCAAAAAAACTAAAGAAAAGAGACGAAAAAACGAACTAAAACAATAATTTATGCACGAACAACGGGAGCTGCTTAACAGGCGACCACTCAGGGCGGCGCCAAACTATGAGGTATTAAGGTATCTTTACTTTCACTCAAGTATGACAATTGGGTACCTTTTCCACCACTGCACAATGGGTCCACATCATGGAACTCTCACCTGTAGTAGTTGTTGTGCTGTGCCGGTGGCTCCTCTAAAAGGCCAGAGAGTTCTGGAGGAACATACACATCCGGGTTATCACTGTTCACGAAGCTGGGCCTCTCTGCCCACATCTGGGAGAGCTCCACTACAACACAGAACAAATGGAATACAGGCCTCAGTAAAACCACTGACAAACCAGATGAAGACACATACTGTATGTATGTGTCACAGGTGGGATCTGAACCCCAATCTACTGCTCGGGAAACCGACCATTAGGCCAAGAGGAAATTCCCTTTTGGGCAGAGGGTGACACTGATTTTGAAGTCGCAGGCAGGGCTACCTCATCACGAGAGCGTGAGTCCAACTCACTTCCATCCCTATCATGAAGTGAAGGATGGAATGAGCATTCCTATTGGACAAACGTACGTGCAACAGCCTCAATGTGTACTGAACGTGACCCAGCTATAGAAAAATTGAAAATTCATGCTATTCCAGAGAGGAAAACTGCCTGCACATGACAGAGGGGTACATGAAGAGTAAATTATCTAATTCTCCTTTTGTGTTCATGTTTCAGAGTCAACTGTTCATATCAATGTTCACCAATGTAATATCCACCAAACAATATTTGGAATTTGTGGGGAATTTCTGCAATGCAGCATTTAGCCATAGAAATCCATAATGGTCTCTCTAAGATTCAACGACTGTCTAAAGTTGCATAGCTTTACACGGCTATAACTCACATATGGTCACAGGTTTCCTCCGACTTATGGATGCTCTGATGATGTCAGAACCATGGATTCTGTCTCTGTGACGCCTTGACTTGGTCTCATAGAACCACTCTCCAGTCAGGTACTTCAGCTTGCCCTTGTCATGTTCTTGCTTTTGTAGATTCCTAAGTGGAGAGAGGGTAAAAGTTCAAAATATGATCACTTAACAATGGAAAACCAGTAATGGAGGCCAGGCATATGCAATACAATCAATTGATGACAGCTTATGACATAATCTGGAAAACCTCACTGAGAGAAAGAGAGAGAGAAAGAGAGAGAGTGTGTGTAATATTCAAACATTTTTATTTAGCATTAGTTGAGCAAAAGTAGTAGAAGTGACAAAAGCAGTTTGAATTCCTTCACAATCTTGTCAGTCAGTCAGCCAGACAGACAGACAGACAGACAGACAGACAGACAGACAGACAGACAGACAGACAGACAGACAGACAGACAGACAGACAGACAGACAGACAGACAGACACACACACACAGCCAATGAGCTTCAGCCCCTCGCCATTTGAGTGACAACTAGCAAGATGCACACAGAGCAGAGCGAGAAAGAGAGCAATGATGTGATGCACATATCTGCACATATGTGAGGTAGTACGCAATTTTCAGGACAACTTTTGGCTCGTGAGATCTACTTTCACAACTACTGGCTAAAAAGTATACTCTTTAATATCTTGGAGTTTCCCCACACTGCTGTAATACTTTTATTTAACACTACCACTGTATTCCAGGGCGTGTCCTCAGGGCATGTGCAGACCATCTGGCAAGCATCTTCACAGACATTTTCAACCTCTCCTTGTCCCAGTCTGTAATGCCCACATGTTTCAAGCTGACTACCATCATTACCAAAAACTCTAAAGCATCCTGTCACAGTGACTACCGCCCTGTAGCACTCACATCTGTAATAATGAAGTGCTTTGAAAGGCTGGCACACATCAACTCTATCATCTCAGACACTCTGGACCCAACCCAATTTGCACACTGCCCCAACAGATCCACAGACAACGCAATCTCAGCTCTAAGACATCCTGTGAACTCACTTCACACGCTGTTCCTCAGCCTTCTTCAGATCGGCGTCCCTCTTTAATACGGACAGGATCATCTTCTGCTCCTCCTCCGTCAGGTAACTCAGGTCAATCATGGTGCAGAGCCCACCCTGCAGGTCTTATCTCTTCAAAATGGTTTCCAACTCCACTCAAAGCCACTGTTCAGGGTGAGTCTGTGATGGTGATGGTTCTCGCTAGTTTGGGTCAGTGGCTTGGTGGAGAATCCAGGTGTGGTTATGGATATTGGTTAATGGAATTCCAGCAGCCCCTGGTACAGAGGTCCTTGGAAGTATAAGTTTCGGTTAGTGGAAGGGGCTTACGTGCTAAAGTCCAGGCTCATATGCAGTGGGTAGATGGGTGGGTGAGGGGAGCAGGTGAGTGTTTGGCAGACCTCCGTCTCAATCTCAGTATTACTGATTAACTTTTTGCACTCTCCTTGCTGAAGGGGAAGGTATTGCCAGGTTTGTATGGACGTGGTAGGGTTAACTTGGTGCAGCTGCTCGTATATATCTGGTGGTGGTCTGGCAGGGATCCATCGTTAGCACCTGCAAAACACAACAAAACCCAACATAAGAGGCTAATTTAAAATAATCAATATTAATAATACTGTTCAGGGTTGTTAGACTGACACTAAAACATACAGGCCAAGACCTGTATCTTCTTACATATTCTCAAAACACTTATTTGATTTATTGGAAACATGTTTCACTCTAATAACTTTTTATTCCAGAGCCTTTTCATCAAGTGTTCAAATGTAATAATTTCCCATGATTGGGGAAACAGGCAGGATGCCATTTTCCCATATCAACCTCACGAGTCAGAGTGAGTCGTTGTGATTACAGGAGACGTGGTATGGTATTGTCAGCTGACTGAGAGAATGTGGCATTTAAACACTCTTAAAAACATTTTGAGTGGATCCCCTTAGAGAAAGCCCTAGTTGTCCTAAAATTGAATTAAGCTTAACTCACATTAGGCACCAGTTTAGGACTTGTATCCATATGGAAAGGTAATTTTATTTTCATACAATCCGTTTTTGTTTCAGTTATGGTTTAAGTTATAGTATGAGTAAATGGTTCAAATGACTTAGAATTAACTTGTTTGGGTGAACTTTGAACTGTAGCTGATGTATGACGAGACAGTGAGACAGTTGAATGGTGCTGGAATGGATAGCTGCCGTTTTACGGAGTATCATCGATTAAAGGTTAATATCGGGGAGGACACTCTTCTGTTCGCCTACTAACGAATTGACATCTCCTCGACCACTTGACCACTTATCGGTTTCCGGGTCACAGAGAAGAGAAGACGGAGGAGAGAGCACAACGTTACTGAACGTCGTCACTTCCTGTTGATCGTAGAACAAGGGAGAACTAATTTTGTTGTTTTGGAAAGTTTTGAAAGCCTCTGAAAAAGTGATCCATTCAAAAAGTTTTCGCAGGGACTTAACACCTGCCTCTGCAACTAGATCCTGGACTACCTGACGGGCCACCCCCAGGTGGTGAGGATAGGCAACTACACATCCGGCACACTGACCCTCAACACGGGGGGCCCCTCAGGGATGCGTGCTTAGTCCCCTCCTGTAGTCCCTGTTTCCCCATGACTGCATGGCCGCGCATGACTCCAACACCATGATCATTAAGTTTGCCGACGACACGACAGTTTAGGCTTGATCACCGACGAGTCAGACTATAGGGAGGTCAGACACCTGGCAGTGTGGTGCCAGGACAACAACCTCTCCCTCAAAGTCAGCAAGACAAAAGAGCTGATTGTGGACTACAGGAAACATAGGACTGAGCACGCCTCCATTCACATTGACGGGACTGTAGTGGAGCGGCTCGAAAGCTTCAAGTTCCTCTGTGTCCAAATCGTTTAAGGATCTATCATGGTCCACACACACTAACGCAGTCGTGAAGAGGGCACGACAATGCCTCTTTCCCCTCAGGAGGCTGAAACTATTTGGTATGGGCCCTCAGATCCTCAATAAGTTCTGCAACTACACGATTGAGAGCATCTTGACTGGTTGCATCATCGCTTGGTATGACAACTGCTTGGCATCTGACCGCAAGGCGCTACAGAGGGTAGTGCGTACGGGTAGTGCGTACATCACTGGGGCCAAGCACCCAAGTTATAGACTGTTATCTCTGCTACCACATGGCAAGCGGTACCGATGCACCAAGTGTGGAACCAACAGGACCCTGAACAGCTTCTACCCCCAAGTCATAAGACTGCTAAGTAGTTAGTTAAATAGTTACCCAGACTATCTCCATTGGCCGTTTTTGCACAAACTTTTTTTTTTTTTTACTCATCACATACGCTGCTGCTCCTGTTTATTATCTATCCTGTTGCCTGGTCACTTTATTCCTAGTTATATGTACACAGATAACGCAATTACCTCGTACCCCTGCACATCGACTCGATACTTGTACCCTGTGTATACAGCAAAGTTATCGTTAGTCATCGTGTGTTTATTATTACGTGTTTTACTTTTCTATTATTTTCTTTTTTCATTCTCTCTCCATTGTTGTTGAAGGTTAGCATTTCACTGTTAATCTACACCTGTTGTTTACGAAGCATGTGACTAATAACATTTTATTTGATTTGGTTTCCTTTGACCACACAGTCACGCTATCCCAGATCAATCGTACTCTGTTGTAAACATGCAAGCATTCCTTTTGGTGCTCTAAGAGTTTCCTTCAAGACAGCTCGCGGTGTGTAAAGGAGATTTGCGCTCAATAGTTAAAATCCATTCCATGTTAAAACAGTGGGCTCGTCACAAGGTAGATTTATTGTCATAAAGACCATTGGTGAGGTCGGGCACTGATGTTTGGCGATTAGGCCTGGCTCGCAGTCGGCGTTCCAATTCATCCCAAAGGTGTTCGATGGGGTTGAGGTCACGGTTCTGTGCAGGCCAGTCAAGTTCTTCCACACTGATCTCGACAAACCACTTCTGTATGGACCTCGCTTTGAGCACGGGGGCATTGTCATGCTGAAACAGAAAAGGGCCTTCCCCAAATTGTTGCCACAAAGTTGGAAACACAGAACAGTCTAGAATGTCATTCTATGCTGTAGCGTTAAGATTTCTCTTCACACTGTGTTCCCATAGATGAAGCGTGGCTTGCTGGTGAGATAGAAATCTCACCATTAGCACAAAGCAGGATATTATGCAACATCAGTGAGATGTGCCTTTGACTATATATGGAAGCAAAATCGTTCTCTGTTCAATCACAGAGTTGTTGAATTCTGCTGGCTCTGAGGTTGAGCCATCGGTGAGACATAAAGAGGTGTTTCATAGTGAGGTTTAAAGGGAATAGATAAGGAACAGATAGAGAGGGAGGGGCAGCAACCCAAATGACACCCTATTGACTATACAGTATAGTGCACTACTTTTGACCAGAGCCATATAGGCCCTGGTCAAAAGTTGGGCACGTAATAGGAAATGGTGTGTAACTTGGGACGCAGCCAAATCATCCCCAACTTGTTGTATCAATAATAATCAAAAAATAATTTTGTATGTAGCTCTTTTTTGATAAAGTCAAGAAAGACGCAGTGTGCAACTTTGCATCCATAGAGCCTCATTCATTGGCCACCCCTCCAATCGCTGTGTTGTTCTTGAGCAATTTAGATACATTTAGATAATAGTTTTGCTAATTACCATGTCATGGAAACCAATTCATCATATATAATTGTGTTATGTATGAATTTAGATGTAGAGTATAGATGAAATAATCTGAAATGATTGAGCACAAGATTATTTCATCAATTGTCATCACAGAGAGAATCTGCTCAACCTGGAGTAGGGTGAAATTGCCGCTTGACACTGATCTTGGGTCAGTTTAGCATTTTCCTTACCTAATGGTTAAGTTTAGGATTGGGAGCGGGGAAGCTGATCCTAGATCTGTACCTAGGGGCAACTTCACCATGGGGCGCACAACCTCATCAAAAACATTTTTACATTTGACATTTTTGTCATTTAGCAGATTCTCTTCTCCAGAGCGACTTACAGTGCAATCACTCATAGTAAGTACATTTTTCATCAATAAAACAGCTATCAGAAAATGTATATAATGATTAACATGGTATGGAAATTAATTATCGAACGCCAATCTCCTTTACAAAACTGGTGAGTTGTCTTGAAGGAAACACTTAGAGCACCAAAAGGAATGCTTGCATGTTACAACAGAGTACCAATGATCTGGGACTGTGTGACTGTGTGGTCAAAGGAAACCAAATCAATGTGACTTGGAAAGCTTGAGGTAAAGCTTGACTGGCAAAGCTTGAGGTACTAGGGGATTACCAATCCTCTTCACCATTACCAGGGCTATAAGCAGAGCACATCATTAACTTCAAAGAATGCTACAAATCCTGTTTTTACATAGAGGACTGGATGCTTTGCTATGTACACAATCAGATTAGACTGCATTTCCTTGGAAGTTTGATAAGCAATATGGGCACATACATTGTAAGTTCCATAATCAGAGCGCAGTATACTTGGGGTGGCAGGTAGCCTTGCGGTTAGAGTGTTGGGACAGTAACCAAGAGGTTGCCTGTTTGAATCTCTGAGCCGCCAAGGTGGAAAAATCACCCGTTCTGCCCTTGAGCAAGGCAGTTAAACAACATCATCAGGGAGCTGTTGTGGGGGTTATGGCAGCCCTCTGCACTTCTCTGATTCAGTTTTCAGTTGTGCACCTGACTAGATATCCCCTTTCTCTACACTGGCCTTTAAACCTGACATGTTTCCACAATACCAATAGGGGCGGATCAGTCTATGAAAAGGCAGCTAGGGAAAGATCTCAGATAAGAATATGCATAACTTTTTAATTTAAAATCTAGGCTGCCCTTGGTTTAGGTTTGTTATCCATCTGCGCTGTTGAACACGTAAAAATCTGGTGTTTAGATCTCACCAGCCGCATATCATTCTATGGCAACTTGATGTACTGTACAAATGATTTGTATGGCTAGAAACAGGATGTATGCTTATTGGGATTTTACCTATAAGCAGACCCCCCCTCTCTCTCTCATTCACACACCTGGTGAGTTGTCTTGAAGGAAACACTTAGAGCACCAAAAGGAATGCTTGCATGTTACAACAGAGTACCACTGATCTGGGACGATGTGGTTTAAGGAAAATATGTGAAAATATGTGAGATCAATGTTTAGTTAAGCCACAGGTTTGCAGAGTACCATTTTTGCTTTTTGTTTACAGTGTATGGTTGTGGGTGAAACATCTAATGGGTGTAGCCTGCATAAGCACATCTGCCCTTTGCTTTCTCACTCCTCAGAGCTCACCAATTTAGAGGTTGACTAGGCTGTGGTGCATGCAGCATCCAAGACTCCTGGCACAAATATTTTCAATTGAAACCAATGGAAGTTGATATTTTAAAGCAGACCTGTCCACCTGGGCTCCAGGGATAAAGTTTACCCTAGGTACAGATATAGGATCAGCTTCTCCTCCCCCAACCCTAACCTTAACCATTAGTGGAAGCAATTCAAAACTGACCCCAGATCAGAGTCTTGGGGTGAATTCACACACCATTGGACAGAACACGACCTTTATATTTTAGCTGACGCTCTTATCCAAAGCAACTTACAGTTAGTCAGTTGGTTTTTTTTTGTACTGGTCCCCCGTGGGAATCGAACCAACAACCCTGGCGTTGCAAGAGGCATGCTCTACCATCTGAGCTACACGGGACTGGATTAACTTTTAAATGGTCTTTCAACAAAGCATGAACATGCATGAAAAACAATGCTTCCCACAATGTATGTCCTCCTATCTTTTTAATGTTGTCATCTGATATTTTTTTCTAGAGATAGGGCCTACACATTCTTTTTCACTGATCTGATTCTTTTTAGCTGAGTCTGCTGAGAGAGATAAAGTTGAGTTGGAACTTCAATTGAATTTACGTAACAACGGGGAAATGGCAAAATTATCAGTTTGCAAGTTGCATTGAATCCAAAAATCACACGGAGTGCGCCAGTTGATTTACAATATGTAAGATTTCCCGCAATTGATTGTTTTATGGCAAAATATAGCGTTAGGTAGCCTACAGTATTCAGAAATAGCCTCATTAAAACACGACTGTTATCCTCGCACGCAATACATAGAGAAAAATAAACATTGTTTTAACTTACATTCAGAAAAAGGCAGATAACACAAGACAAGACAACTGCGTTGCACCGTGAGAACAACTTCTTGAGAGGTCCCGAGGAGATGGATTATGTCCAAACCAAAGCACGAGGCTCAGCCGCTAGTCGAGACTGACAGCATTAAATATTTCGTTAGCTGCAGACATTTCCTGGGTGAGCCTCGCTACTCAAGGAAAGATTTGATGATGATGTACATGTTATAAAGAAATATGAATGCTGACTTCATTGTTCTATTGATTTTGTAATGTATTAAGTATGGGCGGGGATTGCGCAAGTGTGTGTACGCGTATGTACAGGTTTTTTTGGGTGAAAAAACATTATGGGGAGAAATAATGGAATACATACACCTTGCCTTTATACATTATCCGAATGTAATGTGCTGCTCTACCAGCTAACAATCCTGGAGAGAGAGAACATTTTTGTAATGTTACCCGTAATGTTCCCCTAATGTTTGAGTGTCCAGTTTTCCGTTAGTTAGGGTAACATTCTATATGTGCCTTCAGAAAGTATTCACTTGCTCAACAAGTCACATAACAAATTGCATGGACTCACTCTGTGTGCAATAATAGTGCTTAACATGATGTTTGAATGACTACCTCATCTCTGTACCCCACACATACAATTATCTGTAAGGTCCCTCAGTCGAGCAGTGAATTTCAAACACAGATTTAACCACAAAGACCAGGGAGGTTTTCCAGTGCCTAAGAAGGGCACCTATTGGTGGATGGGTACAAATAAAAAAAATCAGGCATCGAATATCCCTTTGAACATGGTGAAGTTATTATTTACACTTTGGATGGTGTATCATTACACCCAGTCACTACAAAGATACAGGCGTCCTTCCTAACTCAGTTGCAGGAGAGGAAAGAAATCGCTCAGGGATTTCACCATGAGGCCAATGGTGACTTTAAAACAGTTACAATGGCTGTTATAGGAGAAAACCGAGGATGGAACAACAACATTGTAGTTACTCAACAATACTAACCTAATTGACAGAGAAGGAAAGAAGGAAGGAAGCCTGTACAGAATACAAATGTTCCAAAACATGCATCATGTTTGCAACAAGGCACTAAAGTAATACTGCAAAAAATGTGGCAAAGCAATTAACTTGAATATAAAGTGTCATGTTTGGGGCAAATCCAATACAACACTCTCCATATTTTCATCCATAGTGGTGGCTGCATCATGTTATGGGTATGCTTGTAATCGTTAAGGATGGGAGTTCTTCAGGAAAAAAAAGAAACAGAATGGAGCACAGGCAAAATCCTAAAAGAAAACCTGGTTCAATCTGCTTTCCACAGACACTGGGAGATGAATTTACCTTTCAGCAGGACAAAAACCTAAAACACAAGGCTAAATCTACACTGGAGTTGGTTACCAAGAAGACTGTGAATGTTCCTGAGTGGCAGAGTTACAGTTCTCACTTAAATCTGCTTGAACATCTATGGCAAGACCTGAAAATGGTTGTGTAGCAATAATCAACGACCAATTTTACATCTTGAAGAATTTAGAAAATAATAATGGTCAAATGTAGCACAATCCAGGTATGGAGAGCTATTAGAGACTTGCCCAGAAAGACTCACAGCTGTAATCGCTGCCAAAGGTGCTTCTACAAAGTACTGACCCAGGGGTGTGAATACTTATGTAAATGAGATATTTATGTATATGATTTTAGTAATTCACTTAGTAATTCACTTAGTAATTATGGGATGTTGTGTGTATATTCTCAGAATATAAGACATTCATGTTCTAGACACGTTTCTAGACACGTTTCAGGGGACATGCAAGAACATCAATGTGTATATCAGTTGTCAGGACGTCGCCTGATGGTCCCAAAGAAACGTTCTCCAAAAAATAGTGACACATCACACGCTGTTACATTGAGCCACTGATCCATTCACAGCTCCTTTTGTCAGTTGGCATGGTTAGGGACACTCACACACAGTGCTTTTAACTTACATATTTGACACCATTGTGCATGTTCATTTACATAGTAATTATTATTAAACATGTCTTCACCTAGGATGTGAACCCATAACCTCTTAGTTCACAGCATTCAGATATTCCTGCTATGCCACCATGTCTGTGTCAGTAATTGGTTAATTTGACTATTCTCTCATCATTGATTTGATTTACTTATTTCAACAATTGAAGGGCTTTCTGCATAGTTGTCTAATTTTGGTGGGGCATATTAACCTGTTTTAATTATACTCCTGAATCACTATGATCAATAAAAGTTTTTCTTGAGTGTACTTTTAGCAGAGCTGAGATTTACTTCAAAGTGCATTCACCCTATTGGGAAAGGGAGGATACTAGTCAGTTGTACAACTGAATGCATACTGCTTACACCTATCAAGTTGTTAAATCTCTACACAAGTGCCTAGGGGGGAGGGGTTAGGGTTTCTGCTGGACAGGACCTAACTATACTGGACCAATAAGCACATACCCTGGAAATATCCCTCATTGGGACAGGGGTTAGGATGTTTGTAGTTGGTGCTGGTGGCCTGGGTTCAAGACCTGCTATCGGAGTCACCCTACTGTCACATTCATAGCAATGTACAGTATGTTAATGTCATTTTTTTGGCAACAGTTACAAGACACTTATCTGGTCTAATTAACATTAGTTTCTCATTGAAAGATGGGAATCTGTAGGATTACCCCTTTAGCACGAATTATGACCACATTTCCACTACCTCTGATAGGTTATCAGTATTTATTAATGCAATATAGCTGAGCATCTGTCCATCATCTTCTTGAAATCTACACCACATACCATGTATATAATTAATTTAAAAGTTCACTGCGTTGCACTGTGAGATTATGTCCAAACCCAAGCATGTCCACCGTTACTCCACACGTAGAATATTACATTTCCCAATAATGTGTAATGAATGTGCAATATTAATGTAACATGAATATTACAAAATGAATATGCAAATTGTTTGTCCCTGTACGTTTGAAAGAGCTCCACGCTGAAGTCAGCTGTCTACAGCAGTGGTTCCCAACCTTTTTCGGTTACTGTACCACCAACTGAATTTTGCTCTGCCTGGAGTACCCCTGATGTACCCCCCCATGCATTTTACCAGTAGGCCTATGGTCTCATGAGTCTTCTCAAGTACTCCCTGTGGATGGGCCGAGTACCCCTGGTTGAGAGGAAGCGCTCGTCTTGCAGGCGAAGAGGCACATCTGGTTGGACTATAAGATGGTTGGACGCCAAGACCATCAGCGGCAGTTCCAGCAGCTGGCGCTGCTGCAGAGGGGCTTTCAGGAGATGTCAGGTACATGCACTCACAAGCTGGGTTTCTATATGGGATGGAAAACCAGGGAACCTGGGAAGTCAACTCCTATTTGGACCCGTGTCCCTAATCATTTGAAACCGGTAAATGGGTTTAGGAATAGACTTTTCTTGCAAAAAACGAGATTGAACCTCAGATTAATTTAATCAAAGAAATCATGTTTACAAAAACAAAAGTAAATTAATTTACAACATCCCTTCTTCCAAGGCTGATGGGCAGACAGATGCCCTTACAGCTTTTCCCTGACTGTATCTCTTATTTCTACTGACAATATTCAGTGCTCTCCTGATGTGACTTTCAATGAAATTGACAAGAAAACAGTACATCTCAAAAGAAACAGCTGGTAAGACATGAGGCACATCAGCAGAACACATATTTATTTAGTTTTGATGATAACACTGTTTTTCCTCAGAGGGCCATCCAACACCTTGACAAGCACAGCCAACAGGAAGTAAAAGAGAACGAGTGGCTGAAGAGAGAGGCATGGTGCGTTATATTATAAGTGCGGAGCGTGTGTGTAGTTGAAAAAATAAACAGCAATAAACGCTTTATTTTACAGTTCGGTTTATCTGGTACTAATCATAATTTGTTCTAAAGAAAACCATAAAAAAGCATAATAAGACCCATCATTGCGTATCATAATAACATAAACAATTTTAATAGTAATAATAATTGGTACTAAGGTAAGCACCAAACAGTACCACTTGTGTGACCCTACCCTATTGTTACACAGTATACCAGGCAAATAGGAGATTAATCAGGACTGTTGAATAACGTTACTACACATTACCAGAAAACACATCCTCTTCCTCCAGGGCTGTTCCAGAAAGATGGAAAGGAAAGGGGGGATACTAGTCAGTTGTACAACTGAATGGATTCAACTGAAATGTGTCTTGCGCATTTAACTCAACCCCTCTGAATCAGAGAGGTGCGGGGGACTGCCTTAAATCGATATCGACGTCATCGGCGGCCGGGGAACAGTGGGTTAACTGCCTTGCTCGGGGCAGAACGACAGATTTTTACCTTGTCAGCTCGGGGATTCAATCCAGCAACCTTTCGGTTACTGGCCCAACGCTCCTACCCGAGGATTAATGAGTTAGCCAGTGAACTGTCCAAAATAACTTTATGTTTTTGGTAAATATAGAATTAAATAAAGGTATAATTAACTGAACAGCAACAACAAATATACAAGATGTCTTAATAAAACAGAAAAACAACAGTTACATGTCGCAATTTATCAAAACTAGCTGGCTAACTTAATAATCCTGTTTCCTGGAATACCCAACAGCTTGCCATTTACACGAGAGAGGTATCCATTATGGAAATAGCAGACCAACAACAGGAGGAGGAGAACCTTGAGCACAAGTCAACTGTTTGAGCATGGCCTGGACGACCTGCAAATCTCGAGGTCCCTCAACAAAACTGTTCACCCACATTCAGATAGATGGCCATTTGCCCTGATGTATTAGCAGCATTAAGGAATAGGCTACTATCTCCATCTTTTCACTGCCTGTCACATTGTGTGACATGACATATGTCATGTCATGTTAGACTGAAACTGGACAGCCTGGTCCCAGATCAGTTTGTTTTGTATAGCCAACTCCTATGGTCGTTGTCATGCCATATTTAGGCAAGACATCCCAAACAGATCTGGGACCAGGCAATCAATTCTATGCGATGATATACTATTCATACACTCACCTGTGGTAAGACAGCGCTCTCCTTGCTTTCCACCTGTGGTCTCACTCATCTCTCTGCTGTCCTGTCCACAGAAACGTCTTCCTGACTCAAGCGGAAGGACTGGTACCCTTTGACTCCACAGAACAGGAGACCATCATGAAGAGGAACACTCTCTGTGGCCCACCATCAGGTGATGAGAATGTTTTTATTTTATATTATTTGACAAATCCTTGTACAAAAGGCAGCAAAAAGCTGAATAAAAAGTACAACTTACAATGAAATACAAATTATTACAAGTTAACAAAACAAAGCTATGTTCAACTTTTAAGCAGGCGAACATGGATGTCTTTCCAATTTACATTATCAATATTTTTTTGTTGTTGCTAAAAGTGATGACATTTGTCCAGTGATGCCAACAGTGTTGCTCCTTGACTAGAAGCAGGGAAGATCACAAGAGAGCACAAGAGGGACAGAGTAGTGATTCCTTGTCACTTTTGGAGATTGTCTGTGCAACTATTGCTGCCACTGTATTGACAAGCATAGCACAAATATAAATATGTTAGCCTTTCTGAAATACACTTACAAGTTTCTTTATCATCTGATTATTGCAACTTTGTCTGTGGAGTAGTGCCCAGATATTAGCACAACTGTCTGTCAAAATAATGATCAATGCAAAACTTCACACATGAAATGGAAAGCAAAGCTGATGGGCAAACAGAAATAACACCTGATAATTTTTGGTCCACAATTAAATGTTTTCGGGGGGGGGGGACTGTCCTATGATGATTGTTTTACTAACCAATCTGACCATAAGTGGGCACCAGTGTACCACTGGGATGTAACACAGGAAGCCACTAAGTCACACCCCCCTTCCCAAGACTATTTAGCAACATGGCAACACTCATTTCCCTCAGATGGCATGACCTCAGCTCAACCCAAGATAAAAACTTAAACCAACAATGGCTACCACCAGTACGTTCCTCTCTTGGAATGTGGTGCTCTCATTTACTAAGCTTCAAATTATTTTCACCCCTACTCCTAACCCAATGTTCTCCATGGGTCCATGGGTACTGTACGTGCTTTTATTTTTCAGTCAATAATTGTTGTAATTTGAACCCCCTCCCCATTTCTAATGATTTTCATGGTTCCCACCAGACAGGGTGATCAACATTCCTGTATCTTCCCTCCACCCAGCAACGGAAGCATAGCGGGCTCAGAAGCAGGCCAAAGAGCTGGAGAGGGATGAAAGGAGCGGCAGCTGCAGCCCACAGGCCAATAGAGGACCTCAGTGTGCTACTGTACGGCAGCCAGACCCACCTGCAGGCAAGACCCCGTTAGGGCCACCTCGTATTCAACACATCAGCTGGAGTTGAAATATAATTGATCTCTAGACGTCTATGGGCGTATCTCAATAATTATGTGGTTTCCTCTACTTGCTTTTCCTCCATTTTCTAAGTAGCCAAAGTCCAATAGAAGGATAAAGCTGTGCTGGCAGCCTCCAGTGTCATCTGTCTATGGATATACAGTGGGGAGAACAAGTATTTGATACACTGCCGATTTTGCAGGTTTTCCTACTTACAAAGCATGTAGAAGTCTGTAATTTTTATCATAGGTACTCTTCAACTGTGAGAGACGGAATCTAAAACAAAAATCCAGAAAATCACATTGTATGATTTTTAAGTAATTAATTTGCATTTTATTGCATGACATAAGTATTTGATACATCAGAAAAGCAGAACTTAATATTTGGTACAGAAACCTTTGTTTGCAATTACAGAGATCATACGTTTCCTGTAGTTCTTGACCAGGTTTTCACACACTGCAGCAGGGATTTTGGCCCATTCCTCCATACAGATCCTTCAGGTTTCGGGGCTGTCGCTGGGCAATACGGACTTTCAGCTCCCTCCAAAGATTTTCTATTGGGTTCAGGTCTGGAGACTGACTAGGCCACTCCAGGACCTTGAGATGCTTCTTACGGAGCCACTCCTTAGTTGCCCTGGCTGTGTGTTTCGGGTCGTTGTCATGCTGGAAGACCCAGCCACGAACCATCTTCAATGCTCTTACTGAGGGAAGGAGGTTGTTGGCCAAGATCTCGCGATACATGGCCCCATCCATCCTCCCCTCAATACGGTGCAGTAGTCCTGTCCCCTTTGCAGAAAAGCATCCCCAAAGAATGATGTTTCCACCTCCATGCTTCACGGTTGGGATGGTGTTCTTGGGGTTGTACTCATCCTTCTTCTTCCTCCAAACACGGCGAGTGGAGTTTAGACCAAAAAGCTCTATTTTTGTCTCATCAGACCACATGACCTTCTCCCATTCCTCCTCTGGATCATCCAGATGGTCATTGGCAAACTTCAGATGGGCCTGGACATGCGCTGGCTTGAGCAGGGGGACCTTGCGTGCGCTGCAGGATTTTAATCCATTACGGCGTAGTGTGTTACTAATGGTTTTCTTTGAGACTGTGGTCCCAGCTCTCTTCAGGTCATTGACCAGGTCCTGCCGTGTAGTTCTGGGCTGATCCCTCACCTTCCTCATGATCATTGATGCCCCACGAGGTGAGATCTTGCATGGTGCCCCAGACCGAGGGAGATTGACCGTCATCTTGAACTTCTTCCATTTTCTAATAATTGCGCCAACAGTTGTTGCCTTCTCACCAAGCTGCTTGCCTATTGTCCTGTAGCCCATCCCAGCCTTGTGCAGGTCTACAATTTTATCCCTGATGTCCTTACACAGCTCTCTGGTCTTGGCCATTGTGGAGAGGTTGGTTGAGTGTGTGGACAGGTGTCTTTTATACAGGTAAAGAGTTCAAACAGGTGCAGTTAATACAGGTAATGAGTGGAGAACAGGAGGGCTTCTTAAAGAAAAACGAACAGGTCTGTGAGAGACGGAATTCTTACTGGTTTGAAGGTGATCAAATACTTATGTCATGCAATAAAATGCAAATTAATTATTAAAAAATCATACAATGTGATTTTCTGGATTTTTGTTTTAGATTCCGTCACTCACAGTTGAAGAGTACCTATGATAAAAATTACAGACCTCTACATGCTTTGTAAGTAGGAAAACCTGCAAAATCGGCAGTGTATCAAATACTTGTTCTCCCCACTGTATAGGTCAGCCTCAGCTGAAGGGCAGCACAAGTTAAAGTTTGTAGCTAAATATTACAGCACTTTGTGGCTTGTGTTGGGTGTTCCTTATGCATGCTGATAAATCCCAGTTAAAATCCCACCTGATTCACTTGTGATAACACTTCATTTGGGAATTTCATTTTACCACAGTATTGAAGAGAACATGATTTCAGTAAGGTGCTAAAACAAAGTAATGAAAGTGACATAGAACTTGGCTATCCTTTGACAAATATGCCATTCATAATTTTAGACTCAGAAGGTATTGAAACAGACATCCTCCCCCCATAAAAAGTCTCAGGGACAGAGGCTTTGGAGAAAGAAGGGAGAGGGGTGGGGGTAGAGAGAGAGCCTTCGAGATTGCCTCTGTGCCACTTCCATTTGGCAGTGGACACAATCGAGAAATAGTAGGGATCTGAGAGTAACAATCTCTTTCCTTGTTGCGATGGGAAATCTCAGGCCAAACAGGATGCATCTCTTATTTGGGACTACTTCTCCCCTTCCCCCTCTCGGTGCTGTCCAGCAGGGATACATGCACCTGGTACCTCTGGAGCAGAAGCTGAGTGTGGTGGGCCAGGCCCTTCCCCATCCGAGACCCCCGGCTACGAAGACTCCTCCTCAGCCCCAGGGATGCTCCAGGCTCCTAAGAACTAGCCCCCAACTGCCTGCATCATCCAGAAGATGGTAAAGTAGCAGGCCAAAGTGTGGATACACACACACTTATGTAAATCTAGCATTGGCCTCATGTTGGCATCAGAGACATGTATTCCCATAAAGAAATTCAATGAAACTACATCGCAAGAGTCCAGGAATGTTTTCTTAACAATCAAATATTATGCCACATGATGCTTCACAGGGTTAAATCAGCCCTGGTTATAACCTGGGGGAATTAGAGGGATTTATTATTCTCCCTCATTTGGCCACTCAATACTTCTGTATGTAATACAGTTGATTACAATTCATTATTATCCATCATCCCTTCACATACACCCACACAAACTCAAGATACTGGGGCAAAACACTGTGGAAGCTGCACTTTATTGGAAAATCAACCAAGGCTGCATACATACATTTATTTATATATTTAATATAAACAAAAATATAATCTGCAGGGACAATGCAGCAAATATTTGATGAATTGAATAACCTTCAGGTTCTGACCATCCTGTACATATCCTTTCCATCATGGGATAGGCTCTCTTCTATATACACACACACACAAAGCACCGATCAACAGTGCTCCATTTCCCCCTGCTTAGCTGGACCCTTCTGTCCACTTACCAGAAATGGGATCAAATACTAAATTATTTCACACTTTATCAGCACTTGATTGAGCTTGTCTGGCTTAATAGACCAATAGAATTGTCCCAAAACTGCCATCTGGCACTCTAGACAGGCTAAAGTAAACAAAGTATTTAAAAGATGTCCAATAGTATTTGAACCCAGGTCTGCTACTTACAGAGAGCTGACCCAACAGTGACAACCACAGCTTTTCCACCTGCTGCCTGTGAAGATCACCTCCCTCTTTCACCCAACCCCAATGCTGGTCTATGTAAAGATGGCCCCAAGCCTGAAGGACACTCTGCACATTCAGGTTGGAAAGGCAGCCATAGAATTGTTCCATGTAAAATAAACGACATGCCAAGCGTAAAGCATAAATGCGGATCCATCCCAATGCAATGCCGCCGAATCACAAATGTAGTGCTTTGCTAGTGCGTGAAAATGTTCCCTTGCAAAAAAGAATAATAATACCCTAGCTCATATAATTGACTGTATTGAATTAATACCCTTGTTTGATGTCCAAATCACCCCTTACACACGGAGGGCTGTGACTTTGAGCCACAAAGAACTGTGCTTGACATTATGCCGGTTCAGTGATTAGAGCTTAACTGTCTGTTGACAGTCAGTTACATTTTTTTTCATCTTTATATTAACAATTTTTTACTCTGTCACTCTCAAACTCCAATTATACAATCAATCATACCCATGTATAAACCTGAATACCTCCCACAAGGAAGAGGTCAATGTACATTTTTTTTTTTTTTTCATTTCCTCCGTGGGTAATCATAAATAAATACTAACAATACACAAGGAATGTCTACTGCAAACGTAATAAAAACTTTTTTTTTTTTAAGAAAAAATATTGAAATCATGATATAAAACGGAGGTTAGCGTTACTAATCAGTGATGGTTAAATTAGATAATGCACGATTGATGATCGGATCAAGCAATTCTTCCACTCGTCCCACCTGAACCCACGTTCTCACCCCAAGAGAACATCAAGCTGTGTGTGAGAACCCACAATTGTTTTTATACATAACAGCAAAGTCAAATTATCTCCCTTTCCACACCCATGTTTATCTTTTACAGAAGACAAAATGGGATGAGTGATCCCTGTAGAGGGGTTAGAACGGCAGCGCACATAGTTTCTCTCGTAAGACAAATTACAAAATGGGATCCGTGTCCTATACTTGACGCCACTTGGACATGGCTTCCCCCCCTTGATTCCTTCACAAGTCCTTCCTTATTTGGGCTGATATTCTGGACGATGAGTGAAAACAGCTAACTCGATTTTTACTTGAAAGTTTAGCTGATTCATGGTTCGTCTTCGGAGGACAAAAGCCTCCCTTTCAGGTTACATGAACTGTATCTGCAGAGAGAAAGGTACAGGCCATGTTTAAGGCATTCACTTTTTAAGAGGGGTTATCATTCACAGCATTTGTATTAGAAAATAATGATTATGCCAAATAACATTGACACTCCTTTTCCTTGATAACAAACCAAACTTCTTCACAATAAACATAGGCCAGAATACAATAAAATAATAATTTGATTGTGGGTTCACACTATTGTGTTCTCAGATGCGTGTTTGATTTTCACAGCAGTGTCCATAATGGAGGGCATTGACACTGATTCAGAAATCGCCAGTCCCGTGTCATGACCTGTTGAGCAGTCCTCTGGCATACAACAGGACTGACGATTCTTTAATCCAAATATAATCCAAATATAACAGTCAACTTCCACAAGATAATTTATGCAAATGTTGATTTGATGCAAACCAATGGTGCCGTTTTATCAAGAGATGGATACGGTTTAATAACAGTACTGCTGTCAAAATGTCACATGGACCAATGTACTTTTTGAAGTGTTGTTTCGCAGTCCAGATTAGACTTCCGTGCAAACATGCAAGGCAAGGAATCTTACAGGTGGTTGAGTGATTATAAAAAGAGAATGACTGAGACAATGTTAGTCGTTGAAGCCACTGTGTACACGGCAAACGGAGCAGAAGTTTGCAGATATGAGCATGCAGCGCACACACAGGACATGTACCTAAAGATGTTCTACAAGAAATCCTTGAGAGAGAGCTGTGCAAAGGGGTCCTTTCCTGACGCTCTGAGAGGACTCTGACTGGAGGGACTAGAAGCTGCCAAGGGCTAGTTCAGAGAGAACGACAGGGTGAGGGGAACGGAGGAACAGCTAAAGAGGGAAAAGGACAAACAGGAGCAGGGGAAAACCTAGCTACAGATATAAAAAGGGAGTAGAATGGAAAGAACAGGGTCAGGTCCAGAGTGTAGCTGCCCAACACGTTCAGTGTGGAGGGAAAACCTTACAGCTCTTGACATGAGGACATCAGATCAGAGTATCATGTCAGAAAAGAAACCATGCTTCACAAGATAGGAGAATATATTAAGGTTGCTACCATTCTGATGTAGAGCCTACTGAAGAGATGAAACAGGGATGAGGGTGTTCATAACCAGAGCGACTTACATTATTTGGTGCACTAAAGTACACCGTTTGCCTATATTTGAAAAATAATTTTGTATTTGTAGTAGTGAGTGCATGCACACATTTTCCATAAAATCGCTGAAATGGCACAAGGGTGAATGTGGAAGCGCATTCTGAATAGAAGTCCCAATGTACAGAATTCCTATTGGCCTCCGGAATAGAACTCCTTAGGTCATTTGTCACATTACACCATTTAACAGTGATATATGGAACACCCATGCGTGTATTCCAATAGCACTTTCAATTCCAATTTTGGAAATAAACTTGCCAAATTGAAATGGAATTGACCCCATTCTGATAGATAAACTAGTACGAGGATGTGGACAATTTAGCCAGGCTCCTCTCCTCCGAAAGCAGGAAGAGTTGAGATCTGCTCCAGGGTGAAATGTCCCCTAGGATCAGCTTCCCCTCACCCATTCGTTACCATAACCATTAGTGGGGGAAATTCTAAACTGACCCAAGATCAGTGTCAAGTGGGCAACTTCACCCTACTCCTTGGCATCCATTCAGACGAAAGCTACTGGGGAAGGGAGTAGAATGGAGAGCACCAGTACCTGTGCTCCTGGGGCCGGACCAAAGGGGTTGGCCGGCCTCATGACCGGTTGGCTGTACATCATGGTGGGCTGGTTCATCATAGCCATAGAACCCATCTGGGGAGGCTGTGGGAAGGAAAAACAAGCAAACAAAATGTAATTGTGAAAATCAAAACGCCATCCTGCTGAAGAAATGGCAATCATTTTGACATAACTGCTTGTGTTATTTCAGTGAGACATGACGGGTTACGTAGTAGTACGATGTTTCAGTCTCAGTCTCAAGCACAGTGCAATTTGAACAGAACAAATCATTGTTCAAGTTGTCCTCGGCTGATTTGACTCTGGTTACTAATTAACTATAGTTCAAATATACAGTAGCTCCGTAATGAGACGAGCACTGGGCAGTCAAAGCTAACCGCTACAGCTGAATCAGCCCATCTTGTGATGCATTTCCAGAGTATGAGTAGTGCTTGGCATCGTCAATCATTTTCAAGACATCTGTCACTTATCCATTTGATTAGTCATGGACCTTTTGGCATGTCTGTGGATGTAGAAATGAATGAGAACATGGTTTACACCATCCTGTGCAATACACTGTCACAAATGGGTCCTATAAAGTATACATCCATCCATCCATCCATTGTCACGTTTCTATTTGACTGGTAAACTCATGGGTACACTCGCAATGGCTGCCTGATATTGTGATGCAATAATTTCCATGGTAATGTAGAATGTTCCTTCAAATGTGGCTCATACAGTGGAATATATTTTTTGTAACGTCAGTTGAGTTGAATCAACAAATCACAGCACATATTGATGGGTACATATCCTGCTTTTACTTCCTGATTTGCTCCTATGGCCCCCGGTCCAGCCATAATGGCATCATTGACTTGAATGGGGACGCCCGTTCTATTTATATGGTATACATGCGGTAAAGAGGTAAATTGAACTCGAACAAAACAATGGAAATGCCTTGGAAAAGCGTGGGGGAAAGATCCTGAATCTCCTCATTACACCCTCAGCAAAATGTGCCTACAGTTCGTGTGAAATACACATATAAACAATAACCTATGTTGAGGTAAAAATCGAAGTATAATGCATGTATGGATGTCAACCCCAATACATGTTTATGTCATCTTAACCAATCAACTGCATTACAGTTAAAAACGACTGACTACCACCGATTTCTAAGTGCTAGCTATGCCACCAGATTATTAGAACGGGAGTTAGCATTTAGCAGTAACTTCTTCTTAACCTGAAAAGTTACAACTTCTAAATGTTATACAGATAAAATAGTCAAATGTATATCTAAATCAGACTTTTGTAACCACATTGTGGGCCTCATGATCCTTCTATGAGACGCTTTATGAACCCGGGCCCTGGAGTGAACCAGAGCTAAAGGATTTGAACAATTGCCATTGGTTCAAAGTAAAAGTGGAATGATAATTATTTGCTGACAAAGAGAAGGCTCAGAGACATAATCAACATCAATGAATGTACTGAGAGGTATTCATAAAGCTCCAAAAGGTCAGCTACAATTCTCACAATGTGTAAAAAAATAAATAAAATAAAGTATTTTTACACAACACACACACGAAAAAGCTTGTGCGTGCAAGGAGGCCTACAAACCTGACAGTTGAAGTCGGAAGTTTACATACACTTAGGTTGAAGTCATTAAAACTCATTTTTCAACCACTCCACAGATTTCATGTTAAACTATAGTTTTGGCAAGTCGATTAGGACATCTACTTTGTGCATGACAAGTAATTCTTCCAACAATTGTTTACAGACATTATTTCACTATATCACAATTCCACTGGGTCAGAAGTTTACATACATTAAGTTGACTGTGCATTAAAACAGCTTGGAAAATTCCAGAAAATGATGTCATGGCTTTAGAAGCTTCTGATAGGCTAATTGACATAATTTGAGTCAATTGGAGGTGTACCTGTGGATGTATTTCAAGGCCTACCTTCAACAAACTCAGTGCCTCTTTGCTCGACATCATGGGAAAATCAAAAGAAATCAGCCAATGTTTTGTAGACCTCCACAAGTCTGGTTCATCCTTGGGAGCAATTTCTAAACACCTGAAGGTACCAAGTTCATCTGTACAATCAATAGTACGCAAGTATAAACACCATGGGACCACGCAGCCATCATACCACTCAGGAAGGAGACGCGTTCTGTCTCCTAGAGATTAACGTACTTTGGTGCGAAAAGTGCAAATCAATCCCAGAACAACAGCAAAGGACCTTGTGAAGATGCTGGAGGGAACAGGTACAAAAGTATCTATAGCCACAGTAAAATTAGTCCTATATCGACATAACCTGAAAGGCCGCTCAGCAAGGAAGAAGCCACTGCTCTAAAACTGCCATAAAAAAGCCAGACTACGGTTTGCAACTGCACATGTGGACCAAGATGGTACTTTTTGGAGAAATGTCCTCTGGTCTGATGAAACAAAAATAGAACTGTTTGCCATAATGACCATCGTTATGTTTAGAGGAAAAGGGGGGAGGCTTGGAAGCCGAAGAACACCATCCTAACCGTGAAGCACGGGGGTGGCAGCATCATGTTGTGAGGGTGCTTTGCTGCAGGAGGGACTGGTGCACTTCACAAAATAGATGGCATCATGAGGAAGGAAAATGATGTGGATATATTGAAGCAACATCTCAAGACATCAGTCAGGAAGTTAAAGCTTGGTCACAAATGGGTCTTCCAAATGGACAATGACCCCAAGCATACTTCCAAAGTTGTGGCAAAATGGCTTAAGGACAACAAAGTCAAGGTATTGGAGTGGCCATCAAAGCCCTGACCTCAATCCTATAGAAAATGTGTGGGCAGAACTGAAAAAGCGTGTGCGAGCAAGGAGGCCTTTCCCAGTTCTGTCAGGAGGAATGGGACAAAATTATTATTGTGGGAAGCTTGTGGAAGGCTACCTGAAACGTTTGACCCAAGTTAAACAATTTAAAGGCAATGCTACCAAATACTAATTGAGTGTATGTAAACTTCTGACCCACTGAGAATGTGATGAAAGAAATAAAAGCTGAAATAAATAACTACTATTATTCTAACATTTCACATTCTTAAAATAAAAGTGGTGATCCTAACTGACCTAAAACAGGGAATTTTAACTAGGATTAAATGTCAGGAATTGTGAAAAACTGAGTTGAAATGTATTTGGCTGAGGTGTATGTAAGTATGTATGTATGTATGTATGTATGTAAAAAAAAAAAAAAAAAAAAAAGAGTTCAGAGGCATGGCTTCATGAGATTAAAAAGATGATAACAACCCCCCCCAACCAAACTACTTACCATTCCATATGCCATCATTCCCGTCGGCGTCGTTGCAGGGAAGGCCATGACAGATGGTGCCTGGGATGACACGAGCAAAGATGATCACTCAATGAACCAGGACACTTTTACAGAAAGTTAGCATATAACTGACTGCATATAACATGACTAAGTCTCTTTGGATAAAAGCGTCTTCTAAGTGGCAGTGTCTATATAAAGTCTACACCCCCTTGAACTTTTTTCACATTTTGTTGCGTTACAAAGTGGGATTGAAATAGATTTCATTGTAATTGATATACACAAAATACTCCATAATGAAAACCAAATTCTACTTTTTTTTCTTTTTTTTATTATTAATACAAAATGTATTAACTAAAATAGTTGTTGCATAAGTATTCATCCCCTTGGTTTACGCAACCTAAATTAGTTCCAAAGTCTAATTTGTCTTAACGAATCACAAGTTATATGGACTCACTCTGTATGAAATAATATGGGTTGACATGAGTTTTGAATGACTAACCCTTACTCTGTCCCCCATACATACATCTGCAAGGTCCCTCAGTGAAGTATTGAAGTTCAAGTACAGATTAAACTGCAAAAGACCAGGGAGCTTTTCAAAAGCCTCATAAAGGTGGTCAGTGATTTGTAGATTGGTAACAATAACAAAATCGGACATTGAATATATCTTTAAGTAAGGTCAAGTTAATAATTATGCTGTGGATTATGTATTAAACCTCCCAGACACCAAGATACAGTCGTCCTTCTGAACTGAGATGCAGAACAGGAAGGACACTGCTCAGGGATGTCACCAGTAGGCCAATGGTGATTTTAAAACAGCTAGAGATTTCAGTGGCTGTGATGGGAGAAAACTGAGGCTGGATCAACATTGTAATGACTCTACAATAAATGGCCTAAATTATAAATTTACAGAATACAAAATATTCTAAAACAACAAGGCACCAAAGTAATACTGCAAAAAACACAGCAAAGGAATATACTTTTTGGCCTAAAAGCAAAGCCTTATGTTTGGGACAAATCCAACAAAACACATCACTGAGTAACTGCCGCCTTATTCTCAAGCACAGTGGTGGCTGCATCATAGTACGGGTATGCTTGACATCGGCAAAGACTGGGGAATTTTTCAGGATAAAAAAGAAACGGGATGTAGCTAAGCATAGGCAAAATCCTAGAGGAAACCTGGTTCACACCAGACACTGGGAGAGGAATTCACCTTTCAGCAGGACAATAACCTACAACACAAGGCCAAATCTACACTGGAGTTGCTTACCAAGAAGGCAGTGAATGTTCCTGCTTGAAAATCTGTCAAGACTTGAAAATTGCTGTCTAGCCATGATCTCAAACACCTTGACAGAGCTTGAAGAATTTTGAAAAGAATAATGGGCAAATATTGCACAATACAGGTGTGCAAAGCTCTTATGAGACTTACCCAAGGAGACTCACAGCTGTAATCGCTTCTAACATGGGTGTGAATACTTATCTAATAATATTTTCATTCACCGTAAAGAGTTGTGTATGTTGTGTATATTTTTTAATCCCACTTTGTAACAAAATGTGAAGAACTCCAAGGGCAGTGTCAACTTTCTATAGGCACTGTAACTTAGTGGAAATGAAGACAGTTTAATATTCATGTTTATTTAGATAATTAATCACTTTTCCAAAATAACAGGTGCAAACTTAGTAAATGTAAATCTCCAGAAACAACCCACCTGAACAAAGTTGTCTTTGTTCATCTCTCAGACAAGCTTCAATTGTCCAATTCGCATGCAACACTTCAGTCTCATTGCCTACCTGCTTCCACTTTGGCAAGACTAACGGAACATCTGGGAGCCATTTTTTGCACGACTGTCCTCATTTCCCCTAGTTTACCCTTACAGTGCATTTTAGGGCTAATCAGAAAAGCTATGTGGGAATCTTAAGCACAGAGAGCGTGAGAGAGCCCTGAAGCAAGAACCTGTTACTTGCAGGTGCAGAGCCGCTCTGCTGAAAAAGACAGAGGGGGGCTTTTATAGAGAAACTGCTAGACTCTCAAACAGCACCCACAGTAGTAAGTAACAAACCCTGATTTGTTTCAGCATCACAGGCCATTCAGTTGCATGAAAAGGCACCCTCGGGAAGGAAATATTTAAATCAGCAATCAAGCCTTTGGAAAAGGGTCAGAATTAACAAGTGGACGTACATAAAAGCATAAATGTTGGTGTCATTACATAGTCAGCACTTGTTTCGAACATCCAAAAGGCCTTTTTCAACTTCTCACATTGATCACAAATGCTTTGCATTAAAGCATCCTCAGCAGGAAACATTGTCATTGCAGACATGTGCTTGAATAGGAAAATATGGAGGACCATCAGATACTATTTAGAATGACCAAATGGTAATAGATGACAGACTTAATAATGATGTTTGAAAGTGTCATTAACAGGCGAGATCAGCTTATGGAAACTGAGTTGACTAACTTGAACTGAGTTGGGGTGGTCTAGTGTTTAACACCATCACCTTCAACACATACGAGAAGGGCACACAGTGTTCTTATTGTAGAAATGTTGTTTTCTCCATACATTTTGTTACGGCTCGCATGTAATGTCATAACTGTAATGACTTCACAACAGTTATGTCATTATACAGGCAGTATGTGACCCTCACGACGCAGGCTCTGAGTAAGCTGTGACCAGAAGTTCAATTTAAAAAAAAAAAAAAGACAATGTTTTTTTTGTTGTTTTTTTTAACAGTAGGTCTAATGACTGTCCATGGACACAAGTACCATTCTAATGGTCTACAGACATGTTGTCAGACCTAGTATAGACCAGCCTCTGGAGAACAAATGGCTGCAATAAAGAGTAGAAGAAAGTCATGAAAGGTCATGCTGTGGTATCTGTGTTAGATTGAGGTCAGCAGGTCATAAGAAGCCCACGGTGGAGACCACACAGGTCAGAGAGAACACGTAAATGTGTGGGGTTAATACCAGGCATGCCAGCTTTGGTCAAAGAGCAGAAAATGGTACAACCATTGAGACTTACGTATTGTGGGAAATGCATGCCGTTCTGTATTTTTTCCCCCAGGAGAAAATGTATACAATGCAACAGACATTTCAGACACAGATTAGAAAATATTGTAACATAGAATAATATAATTTATTTGATTTTATTAGGATCCATTAGCCAACGGCGATAGCTAGTCTTACTGGGGTCTGACACATCACAAAATACTATAATAAAGAAAGACTTATACCGAACAAACTTACCATGGTGGCAGGGTTCCATGTGGTAGAGGGAGCAGTCTTTAGTTGCCAATTGTATCCACCAGTCAACTTCTTCTCACCAGGCTGACTCCAATGAATATCACTAGATGGGAAATGGAAATGCTAATTATTGTCATTCAACTGCAACATATCAGTATGGTAAAGAATAATGAATTAGTCAATGAAGTTCTGTTATCAATGTTTTTTCATACTTTTTTGCCACTCCATTGCCAATTCCCAAATCTAAAATGGAAAGATAATAAATTGTTAGTTGAGCCACTGACTTGACAATCTCTCATTAAAATGCACCAAAAGAGCTGGCATGCAACACTTCATCTGGAAGCTGGTCTGCCAAAATGTTAAGTAATCAATAGCACATATGCAGTGGACCATTACAGTAAGGCATGAGTACGGCCTAAGGAGAACGTTAATGATACATACTGCCCACAAGGTTGGCCAAGGACGAGTCCAGGTCGTCAGACACCAGCTTCCCAGGCTGCTGCACGTTGGGGGTTAGCCCCTGGCTGGGCGAGGAGGCCACTGTGGGTTTGAGGATGCATCCTAAAACATTATTCATAAAAAAAAAAAAAGGGGGGGGGGAAGAGACAACGCCACAGACGAGACAGGAAAGAGGATGTGGTTAACGTGAGCGAAGTGGGAAGCAGGTGTTGCGCGTGAAAATGACAATAAAAAGGTTGCTGGCGCAGTCCAGGACTAAGGAGTGTGTAGTTAACTCACCCAGTTATGCATGTACCATGAAAAAGCCAGTGTGTGTTCCCCCAATGGACAAGGGAGAGAAACAAAACAATGGTGAGATTGTGAGTGAAGCAGCCCAAAACCCACACATTAGACACATGTACAGTGGGGAGAACAAGTATTTGATACACTGCCGATTTTGCAGGTTTTCCTACTTACAAAGCATGTAGAGGTCTGTAATTTTCAAAAAAATCCAGAAAATCACATTGTATGATTTTTAAGTAATTAATTTGCATTTTATTGCATGACATAAGTATTTGATCACCTACCAACCAGTAAGAATTCCGGCTCTCACAGACCTGTTAGTTTTTCTTTAAGAAGCCCTCCTGTTCTCCACTCATTACCTGTATTAACTGCACCTGTTTGAACTTGTTACCTGTATAAAAAGACACCTGTCCACACACTCAATCAAACAGACTCCACACACTCAATCAAACAGCTGTGTAAGGACATCAGGGATAATTATTAGAAAATGGAAGAAGTTCAAGATGACGGTCAATCTCCCTCAGTCTGGGGCACCATGCAAGATCTCACCTCATGGGGCATCAATGATCATGAGGAAGGTGAGGGATCAGCCCAGAACTACACGGCAGGACCTGGTCAATGACCTGAAGAGAGCTGGGACCACAGTCTCAAAGAAAACCATTAGTAACACACTACGCCGTCATGGATTAAAATCCTGCAGCGCACGCAAGGTCCCCCTGCTCAAGCCAGCGCATGTCCAGGCCCGTCTGAAGTCTGCCAATGACCATCTGAATGATCCAGAGGAGGAATGGGAGAAGGTCATGTGGTCTGATGAGACAAAAATAGAGCTTTTTGGTCTAAACTCCACTCGCCGTGTTTGGAGGAAGAAGAAGGATGAGTACAACCCCGAGAACACCATCCCAACCGTGAAGCATGGAGGTGGAAACATCATTCTTTGGGGATGCTTTTCTGCAAAGGGGACAGGACGACTGCACCGTATTGAGGGGAGGATGGATGGGGCCATGTATCGCGAGATCTTGGCCAACAACCTCCTTCCCTCAGTAAGAGCATTGGGTCGTGGCTGGGTCTTCCAGCATGACAACAACCGAAACACACAGCCAGGGCAACTAAGGAGTGGCTCCGTAAGAAGCATCTCAAGGTCCTGGAGTGGCCTAGCCAGTCTTCAGACCTGAACCCTATAGAAAATCTTTGGAGGGAGCTGAAAGTCCGTATTGCCCAGCGACAGCCCCGAAACCTGAAGGATCTGTATGGAGGAGTGGGCCAAAATCCCTGCTGCAGTGTGTGCAAACCTGGTCAAGAACTACAGGAAACGTATGATCTCTGTAATTGCAAACAAATGTTTCTGTACCAAATATTAAGTTCTGCTTTTCTGATGTATCAAATACTTATGTCATGCAATAAAATGCAAATTAATTACTTAAAAATCATACAATGTGATTTTCTGGATTTTTGTTTTAGATTCTGTCACTCACAGTTGAAGAGTACCTATGATAAAAATTACAGACCTCTACATGCTTTGTAAGTGGGAAAACCTGCAAAATCGGCAGTGTATCAAATACTTGTTCTCCCCACTGTATGTGTACATTCTCCGCTCTTCACTATACGCTTCACTGAGCACCAAAAGGCACTTTGCTGCCAAATGCACCTTTCTGTGACATGCTTATGACTTGGTAGGCATAACTACTCAGAGGCATATTGAGAGTTGAAGTAGTGCCAATACTCATTTCCTAAGATCTTCCATTTCATCCGAGATTAGACAATGTGATGGAGGAATACAATGACAAATGTAGTATTGAATGTAGTGTTACATTACAGTGTGAAGGTGAGGACAGCACTGTCCTGAGACTTTGGGTTCTGTTCATGACAAAGTGTCATGTTCCAGGCCCCGGCATAGGCAGTGAAAGAGTTCAAGCTTGGAGGCACCGGCGCAGACCTTGCCAGTTCTGAAACTTGCCATGTCTCGAATGACGGACAGGTAATTGAATGACGGACAGGTAATTGAAAACAGTGCATGTAAATCCCTAAGGAGAACGCTGCACATTAATGCTTATTTGGGAACATTTTGACGCAAATCATTCATGACAATATTTCATGGTGGTACATTTTCTCAATCATTGATCAAGCACTCACTGCAAGTATTTTTAAGTCCTTTCCAAAACATCCAAGCACAGCGATGGCCCATGAGGTGAGTTGGGCCCAGTAGGGCAGCAGTGTGGATGTGGCAGCCATGGAAGTAGCATTATGTTGCCCCTAGACACTGATCTAACTGGGAGTAGGGTAAGTTGACCCTAGATCTGTGCTGAAGGGTCTTCTATGTGGATCTTGTGCATGTGAAGAGAGGGATGGGGAGTTGGGAGAGGTCGGGGAATGTATGATCCTTACCAGCAGAGTCAACATTGTTGGCGGAGGCTGAGTTATTGCCAAACACAGAGTCAAAGTCGACGTTAAGGCCTCTGGCGGTCTGGGGCTGCGCGGTGGAAGATGCTGAGAATCCTGGTTCAGAGGAAGTAAAAAGTATTGGGGCTGATATTAGCTCAGGCATTAATCGAGCTATCAAGCGCAAAATGGAAGTCTTTCTTTCGCTTGTTAACTTAAGTATGATGGTTTGGGCATCTTCCTCAATCTTTACTGACACAGTTCTTGTCGATTTAAATCTATTCTGTACACACACACATTTTATTTCTGGGCTAGAGAGTAGACAGGGGACAGTGGAAATGGCAAGCCCCAGGTACCTACCTCCAAAGAGACCAGCTACAGCAGGGGGGTCAGACTGGAAGAGAGGAGTGGTAGGGTACGATGCTGGCCCACAGAAAGAGTGACACAACCAGAGGCAAGCAGTAGGGGAGAAAGACAAAGAGATTGGGTTTTAGAAACAAAATTAAAAATAAAGAAAAACACACAAATCTAGCTCAACAGTTTATGAGAACAAGGAAGAGAACTAGCATTCTTCAAAAAAAGCCACCTCAAACAAATGCAAAAATACTAAAATGTTAGCACTAAAGGCAAACAGCACTCAGGGAAGCAACTAGACTAGAGCAAACATGAACCCGGCGTAGGTTCATGGTCCTATGCTTCCAGGGTTTTTCAGAAAACATAGGTCAGTTGGTTCCCCGTCATAGTACCTGAGATAAACTGCTCTATCCGCACTGTGTGCTCATGATCAGATGCAATGGGAGAGCTCGAAACAATAAAGGGATTGTAATGATCTAGAGGATCCAAAATAAAATAAAGTCAAGAAACAGTGTGAACAATGAACAAACATAGGTAAGGAAACAGTAAAGTTACATGCTATGAACAAACACAGTGAATATCTTGTAAGGCCCAAGCTATAAATAACCTATTCAGTCAGCGGCATGTAGCTGTGGTCATTTATGGGAGATGATATCACCTTTCCTTGATTTTGAATACCAAGGATCTACAATGACCAGATAAGCACCTGATTCCTAAAAGAACCTTCAGTAGCATCTGTACGTCTAAATACTACATCATATAAGGCTTCTTAACAGCTTATACCCCAAAGCCATGAGACTCCTGAACAGCTAATCAAATGGCTACCCGGACTATTTGCATTAGATCACTTATGAGGTGCACACACACACCCCTTGTGTTGGTAAGGCTAGCAGAAAGACGCTTAATGGAGTAATGGTTCCAGGCCCCCAGTGTCAGGTCTGGAGCAATAAGTCACGAGTTCTGCTGGTGACTTCAACCTAGCAGTGCCAAAAGCCCTGGTCTGCCCTAGAAACCCTAAAAGAAATGTACAGAAGTATTGGGCGCTATAATTTGTTTATTATGATTAGGTTTGATCTCCACAGTGAATTATTTCGAAGTTCACCACAAATCAAGATATCTAATTAAATAGTGATCCATTCTGATTACAACATTTGTTGTCACACAGGACCACGTGAGGAAACAGACCAATCACGAGAGGCAGGCTACAAGGAGGCTCACGCTCTCATTCCATAGACATTAAGGTTGACTCTAAGGCAGGATGAAAATGACTACGTCAACCATGATCCTTTGCTAGTTACGGCCACTTTCACCATGATCTTTAGCGATTTGTTTGGTGCCATTCAGACCTATTCAGTAATACGGCGAGCTTCAAATTTAAATAGTTTCTGGCTTCATGCGCCATCGGGAGTTTTCCATAGGAATACGTGGCTGATGTCAGAGCTAGAAGTTATTTAACCTTTATTTAACTAGGCAAGTCAGTTAAGAACAAATTCTTATTTACAATGACAGCCTACACCAGCCAAACTCTGAAAATGCTGGGCCAATTGTGCGCTGGCCAATGGGGCTCCCAGTCACGGCCGGTTGTGATATAGCCTGGATTCGAACCAGGTTGTCTGTAGCTATGCCTCTAGCACTGAGATGCAGTGTCTAAGACCACCCAGCCCCATCTACTGGTTTTAATGTATATGGAATGGTCCATGAAGACTGATTATGACAATGGGGACATTTTTGACAACACCATAACAGACAAAGAAAACATAACACTAAAAAAATTAGTTTACCACCAAACATTTCATGAGTGGGTGTCCTAGAACTAACACCATCGGTAGAAACAACAGGCAGATGAACAGCATCGACAACAGGATGTGTAAGGAAAGGGTTAAAGTTTGGAATGAAGTCATCTATAGCTTCTGTAGAAGTGAAAGGATCTACACAGGAAAAGGGGACAGAAACAGAAGAGAGAACAGGAAGACGTTAGAAGAGGACGGTGAGTCAAGTCAAACGAAGCATGCAGAAACACAACACAGGGTGCGGCTGAACATAAACCCCATGGCCCAGATTGAATTCTTCATGAACTGTGATAGTGCTAGTGTTTGTATCACAAATACTCCAAGTATCATTGCAATGAAACTAATATTGAAGCAGACTTGGAAACAAAACAGCCTTATGTTGTCATCTAGAGTCACAATCATTTTTACGAAGCTATAGCAAACAATATTTTACGTTTAGCAGGTTATTTTATCACATTTATACTACATGTTTACATTTAAGTCATTAAGCAGACGCTCTTACCCAGAGCGACTTACAGTTAGTGAATTCATCTTAAGATAGCTATTTTGAGGAAAAATGTACTTATTATGACCACCTAGCTATCAGCAAAGTCAAAACTAGTAGCAAATAAAAAGAAACCATAATGTTCACTTCTAGACAAGACAAACCAAGATATCCTTAATCCATGGAGCTTACACTTTACCGTCCTTATTGGAAATATTCACTTTGAACAAATGCAGCACATTTAGTTTAAAACATTTTTTTTTATCCTTGATAAAAGTAAAGTCTAAAATTCTAAGTGCAGCTTTAAGTTGATTAACCTGAAACGTTGCAGGACTGACAAAAAGTAACAGTAGATTCATACTGTATAGTATGAGAGAACACTGCTGCCTCAATAACTACAGTATTGGAATAAAAAAAACAACAAAGACCATTAAAGAACAAGGATTTAGTTTCCAGGGACACTAAACACACAAACCCCAAACAGTGTATTTGTAAATGAAAAGGAAAACACTGTTAAGTAGGTTTGTATCTAATCATTTCAACCTTATCATTATTTACTCTCCATTGACACATGACCCTGAATTCCAAAGCACACACAACATTACAAGGCACTCAAGATAAAAGGCGCCTCTTAATTTGGCACCTCCATCATGAGGTTTAAATAACAATGCCATGGAATGATGGACAACAGGTGTCATAGCAATCAGACAATGTCAATTACTAACTTTAATAATAATATGAATAAATAAGGTTACAGTCATGATACAGACCGTTGTGGGAGAAGAAGATTGTGGGAGCTGTTTTGTTAGACTTCAGTGCAGCTTTTGCCTGGCTACCAGAACTCCTTGCTCCTGCCAAACACTACGCCACACCCAAGGACGTTAGTTTCTTCTCCGCAATGAGTCTGGATCAGAGTACCTCCCGTATGATTTCTAGAATGGAAATACGTTCTAGACCATCTGATTGGTCCCAGAAATCAATGGGTTCGGCCAGAGCCAGCACACGTGGGTAATGCAATGTTTAGAAATGTCATAATTGGCTTTGATACTCTGATTAGTTAGAAGATGGGGAGAGGTATGTCTGTAATAAAGCGATGCTCTGCTTTCTTGACATCACAATGAACAAAGCAAGTCCTACAGGATTTAGTTTAATCCCACCTGGACAACTGCCCAGTCATATGGTCAAGTGCCACAAAGAAGGACATTGGCAAATTACAGTTGGCCCAGAACAGAGCAGTACGACTGGCCCTTAAATGTAAACAGAGGTCTAATATCAATAACATGCATGTCAATCTTTCCTGCCTCAAAGTATAGAGATTGATTGCATCACTACTTGTCTTTATGAGAGGTATTGACGTGTTGAAAGCACCGAACTGTGTGTTCAAACAGCTAACACACCCATACATAACCCACAAGACATGCCACCAGGGGACTCTTCACAGTCCCCAAGTCCAGCATAGACTCTGGGGAAACACACAATAATACAGAGCCATGACTACATGGAATTCTCTTCCACATCAAGTAACTCAAGCGAGCAGTAAAATCAGATTAAAAAAAAACTGATTAAACACCTCACGGCCTAATAAACACGTAACTGTAATTTGATTGTTGATCGACTATCTGATTTTATTAGGTCAAAAAAGGAGTTAGGTCAAATACACCAGGTACTGTATATCCACCACCAGCAAGCTTCTCAAGTTAATAAGCAGTTTGAGAAGGCAAAGGGTTGTATCGACTATGACCTGTGGAGAGGCCTATCACAGTTTACCCCCAGTGTGTGTGTGAGAGAATCAGGGGTGTAAAAAAGAGTTCTCACCTCCCCATGTGTTGGCTGTTGGTAAGCCAGTGGAGAGGGGCAGTGCCTGTTGCTGAAATGCAGGCTGCAAGTCCAGAAGGTCACTCGCCGCCTTGGAAGTGCTTGAGAAGGGGGGGAGGAACGGAAGTTAGACAAAAACACATCAGTCTCCCAAAAGCAAAACCCCAACTCTCCGGTAGCCTACTCAAAACGCTCGAGGTAGAAGTTGCACCTTCACCTATAAAAAAAAAAAAAAAGGTTAAAAACAGTCCCAAACATTTCACACACTGAAGACAAACTTGGCAGGCTTGATTAAGCAGCCATGTGGGAGAAACCATGGAGTCTCTGAAAGTCACATGCAATCAATATCCTCCTGTACAGTCATGGAGGCTCCTTAAACAGCTACCGTGAGCTGCATGCTTTCCAGCGTGGGGAATGGAATACGTTCTAGCCGAGCAGTTATGCAACACGCACCCTTGCCATCCACCTTTACAATTTGAGCTACGATTCTTCTTATTTTGTACACAAGGAACTATGATCAGTGCCTGGGCACTATGCATGTAACCTAGCTTTTTGGCGAACTCAGTGCGGGAGTGATATGGGTAAGGCCTAGGAGAGAATGGGTGCCCTCACCTGTTTGTGGAACTGGGTGTGGAGAAAAGGTTGATGGCCGGTGCTGTGTTGATGGTCCCTCCGTCAGTGGACACAGGGGAGGCAGCCGTGGTGACATAGGCAGAATGACCGTTCTGGAGTTCCTTCAGACGCTGCTCCTATGTGGAACGGGAAAAATTCAACAAAACCGAACACTACCGAGTGGTGCAGCGGTCTAAGGCACTGCATCGCAGTGCTTGAAGCATCACTACAGACCCTGGTTCGATCCCAAGCTGTGTCACAGCTGGCCGTGACTGAGAGACCCACGAGGCGGCAGGGGAGGGTTTGGCCGGCCGGGATTTCCTTGTCCCATCGCACTCTAGTACACTGGCTAGCTAACATTTTCTGAGCGCATGTATTATTACTTAATTGATTAGTCAATTTCACCAAGGTGGTGGGGAGACCGTGGAGTCATCAGGCAATGACTGATGACCTCAGGAGAGCAACTTATTAACAAAAAAATTATCCCTTCTTTGGATGACCTCCGGCTCGATGCTTGGTTGCTCACCACAGCATTAATTTAGATTAAAATAAGACCAAAAACCTCATTGAAGATTTGATCGCTGTAGTGCGAATACTGCTCAAGAAAATGTTAGACCAAGTTAGACTGCAGCTTATCCACTCCAAAACAAATAGAAAGAAACTCCCTCCCACCAAAGGCAGAAAATAATGTAATTATTATTATTATCACTGAATGTGCTACACTTGTTGCTTACCAATCAGCACAGATTAAACCCAGTAGGGTAATAAGCCCAGAGGATAGTTTGAGGGGGAGAGCAAGACATTGAGAGATAGAGAGAGAGGAGCACACTGGAAGGAAAATGTACCTTCAGCGCTTTTAGGCGAGCCTGCTCTTCCTCCAGAGCTGCCTGCTTTTCCCTCTCGTCGACTTTGGTGAAAGATTTGCCCGTGTTGGCAAGAGTGGAGACAGCGTTGGAGAGAGTGCTGGCCCTGGACGTTCAGAAACATAGGGAGAGAGAGCGATACAAGGCTCAGTTAGTGGGGGCTATGGGAAAACTGTTTACATGCCATTGTCAAAAGTGCTGTGCTCAGTGAAAGAAAGTGGCACATATTCCTACAACTGCACTTTGACAAGAGGTTGCCATAAAATAGAAAGGATTTCTGCTTGACAGGGATAGTTTATAACACACCTTTCACACTCTAAACAGAAAACCTGCCTGCTATAGTACATTCAAAGACAAAAAAAGGAAACCGAATCACATGCGCCTGGCATTAGCCACAGACCAGTAGGTCTTAATTAACAACAAAGGACTGGCATAAATTGAGGGTAAAGTTCTCGGAAACAACTAGCAAAACACAGAATGGAAAGGCATACTTTGGACCGCAGTACAAAAATATATTGTTGAGATTGCTGCCCACCAACAAACACTTCAGCTCCAGCTAACACCCACTTGCTAAATTTGGTACCTGAGCAAACAGGCTTTGTCGGACTTCACTGCATTGGATAGGCAGTGAGTAAACGGTAGGGAAAATGACAATACCTGCTGGCTGCGGTAGAATCTTTCACCTTCTTTCCTTCTAAAGAAGCCAAATGCTGCTCTAAGGCATCCAAGAGGCTACTGGGGGCCTATTATAATAGAAACAAATAGTGAGTTCAAAGGTTGGGGGGAAAACTTTAAAATCACAAGGGGGTAACAGCAGACGGAAACAGAAACAGTAAGCATGCATAGTTATTGCACAATGCACACAAAGAGAAAACTTACTACCCTTACAAACACTTAAAAAGAGTGGGATACAGGTACTTACACAAACTGTAATCTGAAGATGGAAAGTTAAGGAAAAATACAGAATATAAAAGGTGGTAATTGTCAGAGATTATAAAAAGAGAGTTTTGGGGAGAAAGGTACTAGCTAAAGGCATTATTTAAATCCAAAACAGTCCTAATAAAATACAAAATTAATGACCTTGTAAAATACTGTTTGTCTTTCTAAAGCATCACCTGAACATGGTCATAACAAAAGTAAAAAGATAATACCATATTATTCTAAGACTGGATACGTAAGCGAGAGATGTAGCTAACCCCATATAACATGTGGCCCTTCTTGAAATGTGACACGGAACAGTGTAACAGCATAGTGTCTATAATTTTCCATATTCAGTATATGCAAAGAGGAAGTACTCCTACTTGGTATATGCCTTGACAAAGGTCAATGTTAACACCTTTATGTGCTGTATGCCGTGCAAGGTCAGGTGAGAGGGAGTTCCTGTTCGAATGCAAATAAAGTGCACCCCTCCTTCAATCCCAGATCTAGAAGTGATTGGAAAGATAAGCAAGGTTTTCAACCGATTGCTTTCACCAATCCAACCAAATCCGATCTGTGATTTGATTACTTGAAGAAAGGGAGGAATGAAAGTAGCATTTTGAAAGTATTCGTACAGGGCCCGAGTCTGACCTTTCTTCTAGGAGGGGGCCACATGCAGAGTGGGCCCAAGCAAGCAATGTGTGATAGCTAGAGCTGTGCAGAGGTAACCATGTAGGAGGTCTGAAACGGCAGGAGGTGACAGGGTGGTGAGAGAGGCCCGGCAGCCAGCACAGAGGGGCGTTGAAATAAAGTCAAGCTGAGGGGTTCAAGCAGGGCTCCATCTCAGGCCCGCTGCACTTTCGGGCCATGTATATACGAAAGCAATAGATAGCACCAGGTCTTACCTGGGAGAGGTCTGGGATGTCCCCTCGATCAATCCCTACTTGCTGCAAGGAAGGAGAGAGGAGGGTCAAGATAACAACATGGAGGGGAATGTAGGAGTAAAAAATACAATTAAATCTAATCACAGAAGTCTGCAAGGTGGGATCTTACCGCCGCTACTTTTAGGAATTCAGAGATTCTTGTCATTCTAGTAAGGAATTTCTTGTAGATGTCAAGGCCCTCTTTGCATTGAGCTTTCTTCATGTCAAAGTACTTCTCTATGAAGTGAAAAGAGGAACATGATAGTGAAACTTAAATGTAATCAAATCAGGATAAACTATCAAACTGTATCAAATTACTCAAACTGCCTTTACAAATCAATGGGGGAGGTGTTGATTTCTATAACTAACAGTTCTCTAATCAGAAAATGGGCCCTTAAAATGTGGATGTCTGCAGGAAGTATACAAACTCTCCAGAGGGGTGCATGAATCCTAAACATGTCTCACAAGCATGTAAACCTCCCACTGATGTTTGCTCATATCCAATTTCCCCGTCCACCCCCCACAGGCCTGTTCAGTCCCCCAAAAGGAACAAGGCTCTCACCTGAGTGAGAGAGGAATCCATTCTCATAGCAGAGAATACAGCCTTGACATGTATGTAATGACCAGAGATATATCACATGGCTGCATAAGGTCTAGGAACCAAGTGTAATTATCTAACTCCATTCTAATGTTCAACTTTGTGTAAACATACAGGAATGTTAGTGTACTGGAATTTCTATTTCCAACGTTATTGACATTATTTTAACTTCCAAACCATGCACTGAACTACACGTGCAAACAGATATGCAGAGTAGTTAAATATAGACTGTGTGCAAGACCAGTCTCTCCACTAGCATTGGGCTCAATTTCATTTCAACACAATCCCTTCAGGAAACTCATTTAGAATTCATTAGAAACTAGATTTCTTCCCCAATGTGTTTCAGACATTGAATAGAATGGCAGAGTTCAAAAGGCAATTCAACCAACCTACAATTCAACCAACCTACAGACCTTAAGTCCCCTAGCAAACCTAGAACACTAAAACAAAGCAGAGTAGAACACTGTCCTTTATCAGCCCTCGTTAAGTAAACCTGATAGCATGGAGTAGGCTGGCAGTGAGTGGTTGCAAACATTTGAGGCCAGAGATACAGTATCAACCCAGAACAACAGGGTGCAAAAGGTGTCTCTGCATCAGCGCTGCTCCATGGTAACGATGATACGGCAATAATTACTTGTCAGGCCAGAGCTTCTTAAGAGCCGGAAGGCGGAAGTACTTACCCAACAGGTTAATAATGCCTTCGTTGTAGGCCGCAAACAGTCGAATGACATCTTTGAACAGGAGCATGAAGGCCGCGTTAATCACTCCGTTGGTGAGCTCATTGGCGTTGACCTAGAGGGGGATCCAAAGCAGACCAATTTAATTGACAGTCGACCCATCAAGCACTCATTGGCCTGACTGACAGAGCTAACTCCCAATCCACACGACAGAGCTACTCATTTGCTGACAGTTTTTTTGCAACACTGTTACATTGAAGAGCTGGAGCATTTATTCAGGTCATAGCAGTACAACAAATTACAACGTACAAAAAGTAAAGCATTGAAAACTCACATTGAAATCAAGTAGCGCATCCATCTGGTTTTGGATAATGGGTAGGGTCTTCAGTAACTTCTCTGTGTTCATGGTTCTCATAACGCCATCCGCCCTTGGGGAAAGACAATATTACAATCATTAAGGGCCCAATACTAATGGCTTTGGACTGTCATGAACGTCATAAAAGCATGCAATTTAAAATATGCATTTGAATTAGGCTAGGTAAACTACAATACACTTACACAGATGCCCAATCCCAAATCAACCCCTAACACCATATATGCACTTAATTGAGGAATAAGCAATATGCCCAAAAAAATACATCCAAAACTCACTTCTCAGGAGTCTGAAGAGGCTAGGTAGATCTGAGACGGACGCTATAAGAAAACATGTGAATAGAGAATTAAAGTACTTACCCTCGTTTAACTTTGGTGAAGTCAAAAGCAACTTGTCGATACGACACAGCCTTCTCGTTCAGGTAGCGACTATACCTCCTTATGAACGTCGACATGTCATAGCCTGAAAAAGACAATAGGGGAATAAATATGTTTTAGCATCAGGTGCATCTTGATACACGTCACTATAGAACTACCACATATTCACCTTTTCAAAACTAGCATATCATTGTTTATTTGGGGAACTAAGAGATAAAATAAGCAAAGGCACATTATTTTAAATTCATTTTGGAAATGAAGACCACTTCAGAGTTTTTTGGTGGATATAAAAGTAACTGCCAAAATAAAGGAAACACCAACAAAGTGTCTTAACTGGACGTTGGGCCACCACGAGCTGCCAGAACAGCTTCTAACCGCCTTGGCATAGTTTCTACAAGTATCTGGAACTCTACTGGAGGGATACAACTCCATTCTTCGACGAGAAATTCCATCATTTGTGTTTTGTTAGTGGTGGTGGAAACCGCTGTCTTAGGCGCCACTCCAGAATCTCCCATCAGTGTTCAATTGGGTTGAGATCTGGTGACAAACTGCCATGGCATATGCTTTACATCGTTTTCATGCTCATCAAACCATTCAGTGACTACTAGTGCCCTGTGGATGGGGGCATTGTCATCCTTGGGAGGCATAGCCATTGTAGCGAAAAATAAAATGGGCAACTGCATTTTTATATGCTAAGCATGATGGGATGATAATTGCTTAGGAATTGCTCAGGAACCTGTGTGGAAGCACCTGCTTTCAATACACTTTGTATCCCTCATTTACTCAAATGTTTCCTTTATTTTGGCAGTTACTGGTATGTGCCACATGCTGTGAGATAAGACACAGGCAGACTTTAGGACACTTCAAGTCTGCGTTCTGGTCTTGCCGCGATACCAACGTCATACTATCATGATACTTGTGAAAGGCTACTATGGAAACAAATAAAACTGATTGAATTGTCTGGTCCTTTAATGAGGAAAACACGTTTTTTCTTTATATGTAAAATAGTGTGCGCAATAGCTTGAAAAACCCCCAAAATGGTACTCATAAGGCTGTCACGGTTATTTTCCAAGCTAGAGTACTTTGTTTCATGATTTGCTACGTTCTTCAATACTGAGTATTGTGACAACGCTATTTCCAACAAGGTATGACAATGATCATGAACTATCATAAATACTGTCTGAATCAGGGCGGCATTATTAGGGCGGCAGGTAGCCTAGCGGTTAGAGCGTTGGGCCAGTAACCGAAAGGTCACTGGTTTGAATACCCGAGCCGACAAGATGAAAAAAAACGTGTCGATGTGTCCTTGAGCAAGGCACTTCACTTATCCCTAATTTGCTCCAGGGGCTGACCCTGTAGGTAAGCTGTCATTGTAAAGAATAATTTGTTCTTAACTGACTTGCCTAGTTAAATAAAGGTTAAATAAAAAATTGACAGCTCACCATCTAGTGGATTTCTGTCATGAGTGCTATACTCCCAAACTTCAAATCAAGTCACCATCCTTAAACAAATGGACAGCTCTCTTTAACCCTTATTTATAATTAACACAACCTGACAAAATAAATGTGGTCTATTATGATTAGGGACGCTTACTGTACCATTATACTCCCACTTGAAAGTCCAACTGGTCTGGGCTGCCAGGCATCTTGGTAACATGGGAAACAACCTTGAGTAAATAAATTCTGTTGAGAGCGAAATGTGCCTTGATGCCTTAACCATTCCATTGGGAATAGAGTGGAGGGGAAAAGGGCAGGACCGTCTAAAAGAACAGTTCTCCTCTCCTAGTATTGCTAGTCACAATATTGCCCGTTGTCGTGCGTACGCGCACACACCTGCAGGGCCATGTTTAGTAGGTGAAAGTTACGTAACGTTGCAGTTCTTGAATAGATCTGACGTGATTCCTTATTCTTATTTCAGATAGAATTTTATTTTCTAAAACAAGCATGCATATGTGAACGTTCAACAACAAAAGTGGCCCTGTTGAGTGCCCTGAGAGAATTGGCCTTAAGATACTGGAGCATTTCAGCTCATACAGCAAAGACTATACTGAACCTGTGATAAAATACAGAGAGTGCTGCAGAGCTGACTTCACTCACCTTGTAGGCCACTTTTGTCCAAAAAGTTACTGAGGTTAAAAAGTGTATTCCTTGAAGCCAGGTACTGTATAAATCTCTGCAACACAGAAACACATGTCTGAAAACTTTCTGCAATACAAAATGGAACTCCTAGATAGTCAATAATTGCATTCACTAAGAGCAATTGAAAATGCAACGCAATGTTACATAAGAGCACCTTTTCAAAAGAAGTATGATAAATTACATAACTGTCACTGGATACTGCTTAACGTCAAAACAACCCGTGTTAAATGGATTTCAAAATACCTTAACTCAATACCACTATTAGACTGTGTTTATACAGGCAGCCCAATTCAGATTTTTTACCCAATTTGAGGCAAAAGATTTGATTAGATTGGTGAAAAGACTAATAATACGATTCGATATTCACGTAATAAGGAATTCCCCTCAACCACGCACACAAATTTGGAAAAACAAATATCATATTGACGCCCATTGTAAAAGAGCCAACTTCGTCGATTTTTTGTTATACAGAAATAACAAAAACATGCCGATAATCTGCTGTGTTGTTCAATGTACATGTAACCAGGTCAAAAATCCTGACCTACAATTCGCAATGCTCCCACATGAGAAGCCGTGTGGCTTCAGGCTATTCCGCGTGGGAAATGTGGGTAACCGGTGTCCATGTAGGCTACACGTAGCTATGTGTGTGGAAACATTTCAAAAATCACAGATAAGACATTTAACTTGATTAGTATAGTCTGTTTGTAACTCCACTCACTACTTGTAGCTGTATAGCCCGTTTGTTTGTGTTGTTGGTCTTGGCTAGCTAGCTAGCACTTACGTGGCTGTTAGCACTATAATGAAAATGGGCATTTGTGTTTTTCTAATTAGTGAGAACGTTCGGGAGCAGGCAATGTTAAAAATACATTTTTAGATATGTACTTTTCTTACATATAATTTCGTAATGGAATAAAACAAGCACCCATGAAAATTGCGTTTGAAAAAGGTTACGTTTTTGCTGTGAGCCAATGTGAAAATCTAGGTAACCACAGGTTTTTTTTTCACCACAGTAGGGCAAGGCTACTATGTTCTATCTAATAATGACTGGGACTATAAGTGGCAACAGATCAGAATTGGGCTGCCATTGGTACCATGGGAGGGATAGGGGTTGTTCTCTGATCACCTGGGAGTCAGATGCTTTATACTGTGCATTATATGGCCCTACTGGGAGCGTGGAGTTGCAGCGCTCCAGGCTGAAGTTTCCCCAGGTAAAGATCTAGGATCAGCTTCCTCTCCCCCAATCCTAACCTTTACCATGAGTGTGGAAAAAAGCAGCTTCACCCTACTCCTTGGAGTTGCAGACAGGCTTTGCTCACCTCGTTGCCGTAGACCATGAGGTGGTGCGTGGCGGTGAGAGACTTGAAGACCACCACCCAGCTGGTGTTGGCAGTCCTTTCAAACAATGTGTCTGCCAGCTGGGGGATGTTCACGTTCATCTCATTGGTGCAGTGGATCAAGTCTGGGGGAGAGAGTGGGGGAAATGGTGGTTAATGTAGGATCCTATTGGCATATTATTGTGTGTGATTGAATGTGTGAGTGAGTGAGCGAGTCAGAGAGAGAGAGAGACTGCGTGCTTGTGAGCATATCTAGAACGTATGCAAATGCTGTTTTGAACAACCAGTTCCACAGAATCAAGCGGTTGTTCATGACAAAGTTCCTGGTACAGGCGTTCGTCACTTTGACCGACAGAGAGCAAAAAGTCCTTGTGGTGCTGCTTGGCACAGCCCAGATAGGTTGCACCCAATGTTTATATATATACACACACATATTCAGGCTGGGGTCACAAACGTCTGTCTGAGGATAGCACATGCATCCTGGGCATTATTTTGCCTTTGGCAGGGCTCCCATGCCATCTGGCCTGTAGTGAAAGCCGATGCCTTCTGGCACCTTTCAATCAGTGCCATGAGAACATGCTCTCATGCCAGATCTCACAAGGCCATCCATACACCTAAAATACAGGCCTTACACACACACAAAGATGGTCAATCACTGAAAGCTCAAGAGATCAAATCAAAGTTTATTGGTCGTGTACACAGATTTGCAGATGCATCGAAACTCTTGTTTCTAGCTCTAACTGTGCTGTAATAATACACGCATAAGAGTAAAAAAAACAGTCCAGAATCTATATATCTATCCCACACACTATACAGTGAGTGTAGATGAAGGGGAGGAGACAGGTTAAAGAATGATGAGACAAGAGATGTATTGTGTATGTGTGCCATTCAGAGGGCGAATGGGCAAGACAAAATATTTAAGTGCCTTTGAACAGGGTATGGTAGTAGGTGCTGGGTTTTTCATGTGTATCAATAATGGTCCACCAACCAAAGGACATCCAGCCAACGTGACAACTGTGGGAAGCATTGGCGTCAACATGGGCCAGCAACCCTTGGGAACGCTTACGACACTTTGAAGAGTCCACAAATTGAGGGCAAAAGGGGGCTTTATGCAACTCAACATTAGGAATGTGTTCTTAATGTGTGGTATACTGTGTATATGGTGTACATAGACAGTATAGGAATAGAAAAAGGTATACAGCAGTAGTTGTATAGGATGCGTCATGACTAGAATAACAGCATATCCATATAAAGTGGATAAAACAGTACTGTATGTAAACATTATTAAAGTGACCAGTGTTCAATGACTATGAACATAGGGCCGCAGTCTCTAAGGTGCAGGGTAGAGTTCCCGGGTGATAGCTGGCTAGAACAGGGACTAAGGCTAGTGGTGACTGTTTAACAGTCTGATGGCCTAGAGATCGAAGCGGTTTATCAGCCTCTCCGTCCCAGCTTTGATGCACATATACGGACTCCTCAACCTGCTGCTAGTACGGTACATGATCAGTAGCAACAAGGTGAAATCCTATGACAACAGTAGATAGCTGATCAAACATTGAAATAGATTAAAAAGTGTATTTCAATAGTTGACAGCACACCGATTTAAAATCATGATTAAATTGTTCTACTTGTTCCTCTGAAGCGCTGACTGTTGCCGTTGCCTGTTTGTGTGATCTGGGTGGTCTACAGAGCACCTTTACAGAGTGCAGAGGCTATTCTGACATCCACAAAAGGACGCCCATGTGATAACAAAAGGCCTTTCAGGTCTGACAGAAATGACTGGTGGTAATACAGGATGGACACATGCATCAACAAGTCCCGTCCCAGCAAAGTGATGCATAAGAACAAAATGGTGTTAAAACCTGTTTGGAGTCTTCTCCCGTTAACAGGGCAAGGAAACTGTGAACTAAAGCACCATCATAATCTGATTACACCATTTGTAACACAAGCACTTGAATAGAGTTGTCAGCCAGGACACAGAATAGAAGTCAACTTTCACAGGTTGGGGGTTTATTCAATAAAAAGTGGTATTCAAGAGTTTGCCCACACACACTCACTAGGTGCATTGTAAGTGCAGAAGTCTTATTATACAAGCCCCATCCTTCTTTATGTGTAAAACCCATTGGAGACCCTCAAATAGATGCACTGTAATATTATTTTTCAAGCAACCCATGGGACTTCAAATAACTGTAGGGAGCTGTTCATGTAATACAATATTTAAAACGATCGCTCGCCAAATCATTGCAATAAATATTTTAGTGAAATTCTGTTGTAGAAACTAATTATTTAAAAAAACAGATCAAACTAAATGTGAAATGTATACATCAAAGTAGTGAGTAATAACTAGCCTGCATTTCACTGTTGCCTAAAGTGCTATATATTTATATCTAAGACTAGGCACACTTCTGAGATTGAAACAATGTTACCTGCTCTCTGTGGCTTGTACATTATTCTAGTCTCGCCATACTCAGCAGCAGGATGCTTTTCACTTCGAGAGGATATTGAATTGAAATTAATCCTGACTCCACAAGCACCTTATACAGGCAAATATCAGTCATATACTGTATGCCGCTATAGAAGCCTAAACACCTAGACCAAGAGGTGACGTCTAAAATAAAAGGGATACTGAATGTGGTTGAATGCATATCGCGCCTCTCTTCATATACTTCAAATACTTTATCCCTAGATAATGTAATAAAAACACTTCACCAGGGTAAATCTTCAGTAAATCCTGCTATGTCTGACTGGCACATCCCCAAGGATATGAAACACAGTGGCAACTCGTCATTCAGGGCAGGTGGGGCAGAGCTGGGCCACCTGTTTTGAGACCCACATTTTTTAAATTATTTTTTTGGCTTGCCTGTTTTGCATGTTATTTTGGCATGAATACGTGTCACATATCAGCAAACAAACAATTGAGCTAATAAAGCCACATACAAACATGGTATCTTTTTGCTTTCTTGAGTAAGGCAGCTCCAAAATACAGGTGTTTCAGCCTAGCTCAGTGCTTTCTGTGCTGGTGGGGCAAGCCAGCAGAAAATAAGGAGCTTTGCACCATGATTGGCTTAGTGTTCTGTGACTCATGGGGAAACTATGTCACGGCCAAGTCTAAGGGTAGAGCTAGAAAATTCAAGCCCCTTGGGTGCTGCCATATGGTTTCATTAGAAGTGCCCATCCAAGAAGGCTCAAGGTTATTGGCTACAGATAAAATGACATCAAATCATATTATAACTACAGTAGCTTTGATTGGACTGATCTTGTCAACATCATACTTCCAAAATCTTAGCTAGCAGTCATCATGAATCAAGTCGACAATCTACTAGCATATCCTTTTTAATCCTTTTCACATGAAGAGAAATAATGAATAGAAATTATAGATAAAACTTATCGGTGCTCATCGGCCATAAACATTAAACAAGTTGGAAATCGCAAATTCAACAATGAGTTGTTTGGAAGGAATCAGTGGCTACAGACTACATCTGTCCTAGCTCGCTCATGAATGTCTTCATCGAAATTACGGATTGCATCTTATCCGCTTGTTGTCCTCTTACGCCATAGTTTGTACATCTCAACTGTCAGTAGAAACCACATTTGTTTAAGCAAGTTTTTATTTTTTTAAAGGCATTCAATTAGGTTTAATGAACTATTTCACTGCCAGACAAGGCTCCGCTGATAGCCAGGTGTAGCAGAGGTAAGGTGTTGGGACAGCTTTATGTAGGCCCTAACAGTTTGTGGTCACCATTTAGCACTGTTATAGAGCAATTAAAGTATTGTTTAGTGTAGTGGCTTTGCTGGCATGCATCCCACAATTTTTTTTTGCCCCAGCAAGATTTACATGCTAAAATCGCCACTGTCTACGCACATGGAGTATCCATTAAAAAGGTAGAATGCATAAGACATTTGTCAACCTGAGCATAGCACCTTGTGGTAGACAGATAGATGGATTATTGAATAACTGCACACTGTCATCTCTCGTTGCTCTGCTTACTGACATCTGGATACAAAGTTGCCGTCAACGCAGCAGGGGAAGTGGACGAAAACTATCTTGACAGAAATGGTGTGATTCATAAACAGGTTGACATCTTGGCACAAAAGGAGAGCAAGGCAGAGCAAAGTACAGAACATTAGCTTACCTTAGCTTGTACAGTCGTGGCCAAAAGTTGAGAATGACACAAGTATTGGTCTCCACAAAGTTTGCTGTTTCAGTGTTCTTAGATCTTTATGTCAGTAGTTACTATGGTACATTGAAGTATAATTGCAAGTATTCCATAAGTGTCAAAGGCTTTCATTGACAATGACATTCAGTTTATGCAAAGAGTCAATATTTGCAGTGTTGACCCTTCTTTTTCAAGACCTCTGCAATCCGCCCTGGCATGCTGTCAATTCACTTCTGGGCCACATCCTGACTGATGGCAGGCCATTCTTGCATAATCAATGCTTGGAGTTTGTCAGAAGTTGTGGGTTTTTGTTTGTCCACCCGCCTCTTGAGGATCGACCACAAGTTCTCAATGGGATTAAGGTCTGGGGAGTTTCCTGGCCATGGACCCAAAATGTCGGTGTTTTGTTCCCCGAGCCACTTAGTTATCACTTCTGCCTTATGGCAAGGTGCTCCATCATGCTGGAAAGGGCATTGGTCGTCACCAAACTGTTCTTGGATGGTTGGGAGAAGTTGCTCTCGGAGGATGTGTTGGTACCATTCTTTATTCATGGCTGTGTTCTTAGGCAAAATTGTGAGTGAGCCCACTCCCTTGGCTGAGAAGCAACCCCACACATGAATGGTCTGAGGATGCGTTACTGTTGGCATGACACAGGACTGATGGTAGCGCTCACCTGGTCTTCTCCGGATAGCCCAAACAATCGGAAAGGGGATTCTTCAGAGAAAATGACTCTACCCCAGTCCTCAGCAGTCCAATGTCCCTGTACTTTTTGCAGAATATCAGTCTGTCCCTGATGTTTTTCCTGGAGAGAAGTGCCTTTTTTGCTGCCCTTCTTGACACCAGGCCATCCTCCAAAAGTCTTCGCCTCACTGTGCGTGCAGATGCACTCACACCTGCCTGCTGCCATTCCTGAGCAAGCTTTGCACTGGTGGTGCCTCGATCCCGCAGCTGAATCAACTTTAGGAGACGGTCCTGGCGCTTGCTGGACTCTTGGGCGCCCTGACGCCTTCTTCACAACAATTGAACCTCTCTCCTTGAAGTTCTTGATGATCCGATAAATGGTTGATTTAGGTGCAATCTTACCAGCAGCAATATCCTTGCCAGTGAAGCCATTTTTGTGCAAAGCAATGACGGCACGTGTTTCCTTGCAGGTAACCATGGTTGACAGAGGAGAACAATGATTTCAAGCACCACCCTCCTTTTAAAGCTTCCAGTCTGTTATTCTGACTCAATCAGCATGACAGAGTGTTCTCCAGCCTTGTCCTCGTCAACACTCTCACCTGTGTTAACGAGACAATCACTGACATGATGGCAGCTGGTCCTTTTGTGGCAGGGCGGAAATGCAGTGGAAATGTTTTTTGGGGGATTAAGTTCATTTTCATGGCAAATAGGTACTTTGCAATTAATTGCAATTCATCTGATCACTCATGACATTATGGAGTATATACAAATTGCCATCATCAACACTGAGGCAGCAAACTTTGTGGAGACCAATACTTGTGTCATTCTCATCTTTTGGCCACGACTGTAGTTTCACTCCATAAAAGAAACCAAGCCCAATTTGCATGTTCTCATCTGACCCATGTATTCCCAGAGGCCAGTCATTCTGTTAAATTCCCAAGATGTCACACTAAAATCAGATTTTCTGTGTGTATAGTAAGCACTGCAATCATGTAAGTCTACATAATAATCACAAATCTTATGCAACAGATATATAGGGTCTCCTTGTGAGAGCAGTCTCTCTAACCCAAATAACATGGTTGGTCATCTGTCCTTTATTTTAGTTACCCAACCAAGTTTAAACAACCCGTCTAATGTCAGCTGAAATTGCAAAGGACTCAAATCCAAAGCATGAAAAGGAAGTGAACGCTAAGAGCAAGCTGGTAGGAATCAGACAAAGCTGGATTCTGAATACTTTGTGGTTTGGGAGGAGGGTTGTGTGGAAAATTGAACACCATGACAAAGGATTCAAGTGATGAACAACCACGTTATTTTTGGGAGAGAGAGTGCATTGCCAATGCCCACAAATGAAAAGCTTGATTCAGCAGCTGTAGCCACATGTCAATCGCACATGGGAAAGAAAGTGAAAATTATTACTAAACCTTCCTATAAAATAAAAGCTAGGTCACTTTCATAAGCTACTTTGTATAATTTATTTGTAATCAATTTATTAAGAATTATAATACATGTGATTCATGAGTCCAGATTTAGTTTGATGACACTAAGTGCTGGACCATGATGGAATGGTCATGCACTAGTTGACCTGGACTTCCTGTTGAAAATGTGATATATTTTTTTCCCACCATTTTCCCAGCCGTCTGCCATCGAGTCTGCACACATTTGATTCCAATTGTAAGGGTCAAGGCCAAGGGCTTGTACATAGATTTTTGGGTAGTTTGCACTTAAATGCCAGAGTTGTGAGTTTGATTCCCATGGGGGAATGAAAATTTATGCCCTCACTCCTACAAGTCATTCTAGATAAGAGTGTCTGCTAAATGACTCTAATGTAAAAATGTTGGGTGGTGTGGTATTCACTTGAATTTCCTGTGTTTTGTGGCTATTACCAACGCTGACATTCCCTTAAAACGTAGTTTAGGGCATGTAATAGCCATTACAGGCTTCTAGTGATGACATGGCCAGGGCAGCTGACATGAACTAAAAGCATTCAAATTAACTAAACATGAACTCTGGAGCCCAAGTAAGCAATGATCGGAATGCAATGGTCGAAGCATTTCCCTAGCTCGCATTCCTTTGAGAGTTCCTTCTTAATAAACACACCAGACTTCAAGGCCCAAAACACACCGACGGCTTTGGCAAACCGTTCCAATAGGCTCAGCAGAACAAGGTTTACAGGGGGGAAGATTATAATAAAAGTTAGTTTTTTTTCCACTTATTGGACATATTGGGTAGCATTAATTACCCCAAAACAATTCCAAAAGGAACCGGCCAAACTCGGACGGCACTGGGCCAATTGTCCACCGCCCTATGGGACTCCCAATCACGGCAGGTTGTGATACAGTCTGGATTCGAACCAGGTTGTCTTTCGTGACGCCTCTAGCACTGAGATGCAGTGTCTTAGACCACTGCACCACTTGAGAGCCCTGTTGAAGTGAAGATTACATATCCATCTGTCCAAATATGTTACGACTGTACATGAGAATGCTGTTCATTGACTAAAGCTCAGCGTTCAACACCATAGTGCCCTCAAAGCTCATTACTAAGCTAAGGACCCTGGGACTAAACACCTCCCTCTGCAACTGGATCCTGGACTTCCTGACGGGCCGCCCCCCAGGTGGTAAGGGTAGGCAACAACATCTGCTACGCTGATTTTCGACATGGGGGCCCCTCAGGGGTGCGTGTTCAGGCCCCTGCTGTACTCCCTGTTCAACCACGACTGCGTGACCAAACAAGACTCCAACACCATCATTAAGTTTGCGGACAACACAGCAGGGGTAAGCCTGATCACCGACAACAATAAGACAGTCTATAGGGAGGTCAGAGACCTGGTATTGTGGCGTCAGGACAACAACCTCTCCCTCAAAGAGGCTGAAAAGATTTGCAGGGGTCCTCAGAACCTCAAAAAGTTCTAAAGCTGCACGATACAGAGCATCTTGACTGGTTGCATCACTGCCTGGTATGCAACTGCTAGGCGCTACAGAGGGTAGTGTACGGCCCAGTACATCAGTACATCACTGAAAATGTTGCCAGAAGTAGATGTATTTGGGTTGGGAATGTAGAAAAGTTTTTAGCAAGTGTAATTTGAATAATTTTGTGGAAATCATAAACATTTTCAAATTACACAATAGTGTAGATTTTTGGAATCCATGTAAATCAACATCCTGCCAGCTGTTGATGCTCAGGAAGTATGTCTCTTGGAGGGTAAGAACACATAACAAATATTTACTCACCTTAATTTTACCCACCCAGCACAGGAAAATGCATTGAAAATATGGATTGTTTGTTTATTCACTGTGAATGGCGATCAGTGTTGACTCACCGATTTATTGATCACTAGACCTACATCACTGCCCTCAACAACGCCGCCCTGAGTGGTCGCCTGTTAAGCAGCTCCCGTTGGTCGTGCATTAATTGTTGTTTTTTATGAAATTTCCCCCCCGGGGGATCAATAAAGTACCTATCTATCTAAGACTTAGTGTCTTCAGAAAGTATTCACACCCCTTGACTTCTTCCACATTTTGTTGTTACAGCCTGAACTTAAAATTGAGATTGTGTCACTGGCCTACACACACACACACACACACACACACACATTACCACATAATGTCAAAGAGGAATTAGGTTAATAGACATTTTTACAAATGTATAAAAAAAAAAATAATGAAATGCTTAAATGTCTTGAATCAATAAGTATTCAACCCCTTTGTTATGGCAAGCCTAAACAAGTCACATTAATTGCATGGACTCACTCTGTATGCGATAATAGTTTTTAACATTATTTTTTAATGACTACCTCATCCCTGTACGCGACATAGAGATAATTGTAAGGTCCCTCAGTCAAGCAGTGAATTTCCAACACATATTCAACCACAAAGACCAGGGAGGTTTTCCAATGCCTCGCAAAGAAGGGCACCTATTGGTAGATAAATTATAAAGAAGCAGAAATTGAATTTCCCTTTGAGCATGGTGAAGTTACTAATTACACTTTGGATGGTGAATCAATACACCCAGTCACTACAAAAAGATACAGGCATCCTTCCTAACTCAGTTGCCGTATTGGAAGGAAACCACTCAGGGATTTCACCATGAGACCAATGGTGACGTTGAAACAGTTAAAAGATTAATGTCTATAACAGGATAAAACTGAGAATGGATCAATGACATTGTAGTTTCTCCACAACACTGTCCTTTTATGTTCGAGTGAAAAGAACGAAGCCTGTACAGAATAAAAATATTCCAAAACAATAAATCCTGTTCGAATTCAGGCACTAAAATAAAACTGCAACATGTCCTCAATAGAAAGCGTAATGTTTGGGGCAAATCCAACAACATCACTGAGTACCATTCTCCATATTCTCAAGTATGGTGGTGGCTGCATCATGTTATGGGTATAATTGTCAATGGCAAGGAGTAGGGAATTTCTCAAAATAAAAATAAATGGAATAGAGCTAAGCACAGGCAAGATCCTAGAGGAAACCCTGGTTCAGTCTGCTTTCCAACAGACACTGGGAGACAAATTCACTTCCGTATTTCATTTTCAATACATTTACAAAAATTTCTAAAAACATGTTTTCACTTTGTAATTATGGGGTAGTGTGTGTAGATTGGGGAGAGCATACATGTTCATACTTTTTTCATACTGGTCCCCCGTGGGAATCGAATTTATCTATGAGATGGAAGGTCAATTCAAGCTCTGAATAGTGTCACTGGGTCTTTTTTGGAGGTTTGAGAATAATGGTCTGATGGTAGTGCCCGGTTTGCAGCTTTGAATCGTGATATTGAATCTCAAAGGCTTTTTCAGAGTTACAGTGGGCTCTATTCAGTGGGGCCAGCGGTGTGTCAGCACTCTTTTTGAGGGACTGTCATTCGATGCCACTGCGGTCACATGCTCCGAGTGAGCTGCGTTCCATGCGTGGGTGGGGGGGGTGGGGGGGGGGTTCAGGGTGAGGAGGGGCAGAGCCTCTCATGCTGCATGCACAAAGACTGCAAACATGTGTTAGCGTGTCCTCTGGCCTGACTCGCATGACCCACCAACAGACTGCTGCCTCAGTGGTTACAGAGAACACATGTACTCTACATTTTAGCGACACAAGGGAGCGACTCTCAGCTTTTCATGCACCCTGGTTTACTTAATTTATCAACTTCAGTCACTGATTGGCTAAATTGCGTCAAGAAAGATTGTGCACACTGCTGAAATTGTTCTCCAAAATGATTGAAATTGATTAACATTACCATAACTAACCGTACAGTAATCTCTTTTAACCGGAAGTAGTTTTTTTGCTAAACACAAAACCACAATAAAACCCATAGGTGAGGGATGAGAAAAATTATTACATGTCAAAGAGCTTGCAAGCCTGGGGTGAGGCCTTAACTTAATGTAGGCTATACAGGCTACTGAGGCTAGTTGATAGATGAGCCTATATTCGGTAGGCTGCATGCCACAAAGAATCAGCAGTATCATTACATTATTTTACTTTAAATAATTCAAGCTATAGGCTTAGGTAACCTGGTAACCTATTTGGATCTAAAAACATGGCCAACTAAAGCAATGTGCCACATTGTGCAATTTACAATGAATAATGAAGAGTAGGTTCAACATTCAGTGGTTGAGAGTGCAATTCATACACACCATCTATGGAAAAAAACAAAATGGCGTCTTCATGGCAAATGAATGTGGACGTTTACACCAATTCAACAAATCCCAGTTGTAACAATTATCCTTGTGGATCAGTTTTATAAATCACCTTTTGGATTCATGTAGGCTTGCTCAACAAATGCACATAATTCAAACCTGCTCAGCAGGGAGAATATTATTTCTCACTTTATTATCCCAGAAACACAGTCACCAGTTTGATTGAATATGGTCCCCATTTCAAACAAGACCTCTGGAGAGGTTGAGGGTTCCACTCCAAACACTGCGGGGGTTTGAAACCTACGTGGATCATACCCTTTATCCACTGCAGATTGTAGGGAGCATGATGTTGTAGGATTGACTCATGAGTAGAGCTCCCAGAATAAGCTTGGGTCCAATAGAACATGTTTGCTCAGTATTACACATGCACAGAGAGGAGAAGTCCTCACAACTTAACATTGTACTAAATCAACCTTTTACATATTTGCTTAATAATCCAACTGAAACCACTCAGGGGCTTGAGTAGGTGGTTGTGTGTTAGTGACATAATACCTAACCTTTTGTCAAAATAGGTTCAGGAATCAAAACATGCAAGGCTTGTACAAAACAATACAGATATTGTAGGCCTATGTTTCAAAGTAACAAGATCTCTTCCTAGTTTCAGTCTGACTACTACACCCAGTATTCTGACAACCTTGTTTTAGTACAGTAGATATAATACAACTTGGAGACCTGTATTTGCATTGTCATAGGATGAAACTGTAGGAAAGTCAGCCTTGATGGTTCCCCCCCCAAAAAAGCCGTGAACCGATTCTATCTCTGTGTCCAGATCACTGGGACCACTGAGGTACTGTGAGGTGATTACCAACACTTCAGCAGTCTACCTTCTCCTGTTCCTCCGGATTACTTTGGTTTTGAGCGTGTTGAGTATAGTATGCCTGAGCTCAAATAAGAAATAAAGATTTCAGAATACTGCATATCAAAGTAAATTCCTTCTGGAAATAAACAACGTTTAACTCTCATCATCATGTTTGCCGAATGATACAGAACTTGGCACAAACACAAAATGTCTGCAATCAAAAGGGAACTATTCCAAATGGAGTCCCAGGCGCAGACTGACTCATTCAAGGAAGGTGACGTAATCAGTCAAGTACAAAGGTCCACATAAGACTTATCTTATCTGAATACACAAGTTTTTTTTTTTTTACTTTATTGCTCACCAAAATTTAGCCATCACAGATATCAGGTGATGTGGGAAGTTGGGAACCATACTTTTATTACCTCATTATGATCACACATCCTGTTTTGGGATGCAAAACAATAACACAATAAAACTCCCTATTTACAGTGGTTGAAAAGTCCCTAAAGCATCTACATTTGCAATTAAAAACTTTGCACTTTGGGACTGACAGAAATGGGTTTACATAAAAGCAATTAGATCAGAAATTACATGCAAAAGAAGTGCAGTCTTTTTCCTCTCTCTATAAGTAGACGCATGCAATATTGAGTCAGGTAAGTTACACTGATTACAACAAACTGGAATCTAAAGTGGTAGGCTATAACTTGTCTATATTTTTTTTAAATGTCAGGAGCAGTCGTCTGAGCTCATTTCACACCAAAGCAGACCGGTGTTCAAGAGCAGGCTCATAGCTGGGAAAAACGCAATTATTTGACCTTTCCCCAATTTTTGTCCCCTCTCTGGTAACTGTTACGTCTCAAAGTTAAAATCGGTGGAGTTTCTTAAACAGGCCTGTGCTAAAGAATGTGCACACTGGCCGGAAACCCAACCCAAATCAAAGGAGCTAAGAGGAGGGGGCCATATCTTGGGTACAAATCAGACAGGAGGGGAGCTAGACATGACACTGCTATTTCAGTCTGAGAGGAAACTCCAACACAAGTTCCGCCAGCCCTCCTAAAATACCTCCAACCTTTGTCACATTCCTGCTCTGCTCCTACCAGCCCCAGACTACAAAAGGGGCCTTAAGAGGTCCTCTCCAGCAGCCTCCTCATGCAGAAGAAGTCAATCAAGAAGCCTTCTATTAACAGGAGTCAGTGAGGTATGGCCTCTGCACTCACTGAGTTTCAGACATGCCCTTCAAAACCCCCAACAAACACCACACGTGGCATTTCTTATTCCAGAGCCAATGCTAAAAATAGTGCCCAACAGGAAATTGGTTTCACCATCTCTCGCCACCAAAACGTTGTATGAAAATAAGCAGTGGGGTGTGAAGAGCTTGATGTGGCAATGCCTGCAGTTAAACTGCTTCAGCACTGATGCTAGGGCACAGAGGACGGCGCAGAAATAAAACCCATTGAACGGGAGTAACCCAACACGGCAAGGGCAAACACCAGGAAGAGACGGTGGAGAAAAAAAAAAAATTGATGAAGAACTAGCTCAGACTACTTTGGTAACTTCGATATTACGAAGACAAAACATTTGGTGGGTTGGATCCTCTTCAGAGAGACAACTCTCTCAACAAATACGCCACAAAAAAACCTTTGCAGTGGTTTTAGTGAAGGTCGTTGATGAAAACTAGCCACTTGAAAAATTAACTCATTTAAAAATAACCTCTGATCTTTATCTTGCCATCTAGTATTTTATTCAAACAGATAGAGTAAAGTCGTAGGCAGTGACGTAGTTCCTCTCGATGCCAATAGTCTACCATTGATACCAGACCCTGTTGCCGGGTTGGGTTTGAGACTAGACTAAACTCATTTTACAGCCAGCATAATCCACAGCCTCAATGTGCAAAGGTTAGGCTAATGCCAACTTAAAACCTGCTCAGTCATCAAAAAGGCTGGCTATTGTAATTGCAAATAGTCACTGTAATTGAAAATGGTTACGCTGGTGACTAAACCCATGTTGGCCATAGACACTTGATGTGGAGCACTCTTAAGTAGGTGTTAATTTCTTGCGTTAACATCCAATGACACCATGTCAGTTTGTTGGAGATGAAAAGGTCTTAACCAATGGTAATGTCATGTTTATTGAGACCCGTTTGTGCCTTCTCTCTCCACTACACAGATTTCATGTTAACAAACTATAGTTTTGGCAAGTCGGTTAGGACATCTACTTTATGCATGACACAAGTAATTCTTCCAACCATTGTTTACAGACAGATTAATTCACTACATCACAATTCCAGTGGGTAAGTTGACTGTGCCTTTTAAACATCTTGGAAAATTCCAGAAAATGATGTCATGGCTTTAGAAGTTTCTGATAGGCTAATTGACATAATTTGAGTCAATTGGAGGTGTACCTGTGGATGTATTTCAAGGCCTACCTTCAACAAACTCAGTGCCTCTTTGCTCAACATCATGGGAAAATCCAAAGAAATCAGCCAAGACCTCAGAAAAAAAGTGTAGACCTCCATAAGTCTGGTTCATCCTTGGGAGCAATTTCCAAATGCCTGAAGGTAACACGTTCATCTGTGCAAACAATAGTACGCAAGTATAAACACCATGGGACCACGCAGCCATCATACCGCTCAGGAAGGAGACGCATTCTGTCTCCTAGAGATTAACGTACTTTGGTGCGAAAAGTGCAAATCAATCCCAGAACAGCAAATTTCCTTGTGAAGATGCTGGAGGAAAACGGTACAAAAGTATCTATATCCACAGTAAAACGAGTCCTATATCGACATTCAGCAAGGAAGAAGCCACTGCTCCAAAACCACCATAAAAAAGCCTGACTACGGTTTGCAACTGCACATGGGGACAAAGATCATACTTTTTGGAGAAATGTCCTCTGGTCTGATGAAACAAAAATAGAACTGTTGGGCCATAATGACCATCGTTATGTTTGGAGAAAAAAGGAGGAGGCTTGCAAGCCAAAGAATACCATCCCAACCGTGACGCACGCGGTTGGCAGCATCAAGTTGTGGGGGTGCTTTGCTGCAGGAGGGACTGGTGCACGTTACAAAATAGATGGCATCATGAGGAAGGAAAATTATGTGGTTATTTTGAAGCAACATCTCAAGACATCAGTCAGGAAGTTAAAGCTTGGTCACAGATGGGTCTTCCAAATGGACAATGACCCCAAGCATACTTCCAAAGTTGTGGCAAAATGGCTTAAGGACAACAAAGTCAAGATATTGGAGTGGCCACCACAAAGCCCTGACCTCAATCCGATAGAAAATTTGTGGGCAGAACTGAAAAAGCGTGTGCGAGCAAGGAGGCCTACAAACCTGACTCAGTTACACCAGTTCTGTCAGGAGGAATGGGCCAAAATTCACCCAACTTATTTTGGGACGCTTGTGTAAGGCTACCCAAAACGTTTGACCAAAGTTAAACAACTTAAAGGCAATGCTACCAAATACTAATTGAGTGTATGTATTTCTACTAGGATTAAACGTCAGGAATTGTGAAAAACTGAGTTTAAATGTATTTGGCTAAGGTGTATGTAAACTTCCGACTTCAACTGTAGATCAGCAACTTTTAACAGCAATAGCCCAACAACCCTAAAGCCCTTTATAGACCAAAATTGTGCTTTTACCAGGGTCTGGAATACCTGGTTCTCAATTCTGACCCTAAACACACAACACTGAGTCCACCAGTTTCCCAGGTATCACCCCAGAAAAACAGCCAAGGAACCTAGGTGTGTCTGAAGCACAGACACACCTCTTGTGGTGGTATATTATTAAGATGACTTCTGCTTTATTCCCACCCCTCCAAAAAGGCACACATACATACACACACAAACAGGTAGGAGAGCTTGGAACAGGGAGCTACCCGTGGAGAAGTTGTTGAAGGGGGTTTAGTGCCTTGCCCAAGGGCTCAATGGCAGGCAATGGCATCTAGGAGTTGATACCAGCAACCCTCCGTTGACAGTTCACTTCCCACCAGATTTTTCCCATCAGACCCAGGTTTCGAAATGGCAACCCCAGGTTGCTGGCTTTCCTCTCTAACCGCTAAGCTACCTGCCGCCGCATAAATTCAGGGTTCCCCAAATACACCAAAGACTCCAGTAAAACCATTGGTCAGACCCACCATGGTTGGAAAGCAGAGTCTGATAACCTGGGATGAACCTGGGTAGGTAGCCTGGTGTATTTGGGACTTTAAATAAAGCTAAATATCACTTGCTGATAGAAATATACATTTTATAAATCTTGAGAAAGCATTTCCATACCTTTAGGTAGATAGTTGTCCCAATAAACACAGGCCTACTTTGCTAATCAAATCTACCAACACATATGGTTGGATTAAGTATAGTTCTAATTTAACCAATTCCTTCCCAAATGATCTTGCCTTTTTGGTCACAAAGATCCCATGGTGGGCTACTTATCGCAAGAGAAGGGTTGTTAACCCTGGCACTTGGCTAAATTCCCAACCTAGCCCACCATTGCCAAGGCTAATCATCTGATCCCTAACTGGCATAAATCACTCCTCACTTCCCCATTGTGATAGCTGGGTCTTTTTCATATGCACCAAAAGTGGAAAAATATTTACTGAATGGGGAAGGAGAACTGTGAATCAACTATGGTAAAATGTCAGGAAGTGCAGAGGGTATGCATTTTACATCCTTAGTTAGATAATCTTGTGGACAATGACACTAAAAGTTGTTCCTCTTGAAGTTCCCCCATTTAACGCCTGTGAAGAACTGAGTCAGGCAAAAATACTGGGAGGATAAAACCCCAGATAACGCCTACGTATGCTGAGCATAAGATCACGTAGGGACACTCACTGGATGGTAAATTGCCTGTAGGTATGTAACGAAGGCTAGTCGCTATCGCAAGCAAATAGGTGGACATCTCGATAGAAACCTGCATAAACAAATAATGGAGCAGTTATGCAATGCATCTTATTAAATCATTGCATAAATAGCACTTTAATGATAACCATCATTCTTGGTAGAAGTCAGACCATTTCTTGAAGTTCAAAGTCTAGGCTACAACGTCATAGGTAGGCAAACATCAGAAAATAACTGCTTGATTATAGCCTTCCAACATGAAAAAAATACTATAGTACTTACTATAGAATTACTTAGTAAGCTGTAGTATAATATACACTGTAGTATCCCTTGACCTCCACACTGTAGTATCCCCTCAATCATGTAGTGTTTACTATATAATTTTGTAGTATACTGGATAATACTATAGTAAATACTACAGTATTGTCCACAGAAACACTAGTTTCTTTTATTATAATAATACCACCGTATTTAATTTGCATATACCCTACCTATTCCTCATATCCCAATTTGTGACACCCATGGGTGAGAAACCTACATGCCAAGTATAGACCATATATTATGTTCCCTACAGGTTAGAGAAAGAGCAGAAACTCAGAAAGATCCCTTCAGACACCGGTCCTTCCCACGTAAAGGTTATTGAAAATGTGCTCATTTAGTATTTGTCCAGTAGGTTTCCTTAAAGAAAAAGCCCCCACTTCTACGTCAAAGATAATAAAAACCAAATCACTACAGTAAATACTACAGTATACTACAGTATACTACAGTCATGTCTGCAAAAAAACACTACAGTAAAGTCCGCAGGAACACAGTGAATAAAAGTAGAAATAGTAAAACTACAACATGTATAAAATATTATTCACATACTATAGTATTTTTTCATGTGGGTTTGTAGGCCTCAGCCACAGTTCAATGTCTAAGGAATAGGCTACACACACACTTGATCAAACGCAACAATGTAGCAACTCGCCAACATATTAATACTTACAATCTAAATGTTTCTTTTTTGGTCCCATAATTTCATGCGTGGTCGCCTTGCACACAGTTTTGGACACCGCAGAGCCAGTTACACTGTGTTGAGCTGCGGTTATCCTATCCGTAATGCTTTGTCCAGACATCTTCGCACTTTTGTATAAAGTATAGAACAAACGTTTCAAATCCTCTGGAATCGATATTGTCCTCTGTAGCTTCCACAGTTCAGCCACCTGACACAAAATAAAGAGAGGAGGGAAATGTTGAAGGCAGGAACGTTACTCGTGTAGCTAAATCCCAGGGTGATATATGCAGCCCACATCCACGACTTGATTTCAGGCTGTAATTGAAGTTTGGGTGTATTGCCTACGTCGGAAGACCAAGAAGATACAAACCCAGAGTTTTTACTTCCGTTCAATTACGAATGTCCTTTCACTCCTCTCCCTAGAATTACTTATTTCGCACTGACGCCCCCTCTCGCGTTCGCTTTCGTTCTCGCGGAAGAAGTCTGTACTCTTTTCTACTTCGCCTCCCCCTGCTGGGTTTAAATGGACTGGAGGTTTTCAGGAAAATGGCGGGTCTCATTCCTCCATAGACTTTGGAGCCTCCATATAGATAGATAGACGACTCATCTTTGTATCTGTGCCATCATATCGTCTGTGACAGCATGGGCATCTCCATTTGAAAGTATGACATTTTCTTATTGTTCTTCATCGGCTGATTGCGCCCAACTCATAGGAATCCCCACCCAGTTGACGACTTTAAAATAGTGGAATCCCTCAATGGCAAGGTCCATGCTAAAACACCTTATATCCATGATGAGTCCTCTATCTATCTCTATGGGAGCCTCCCAAGTTTTATGTGGGTGTTGCTGATTTTACAGCATTGTGGCTCCTAAGCGAATATTTTTTTTTTATTAATCAGTAACATGTAAAACACAAAAAACAGAACAGACAGAGGGATTACACAAAGAAATAAGGAAGAGAACATATATCAAGTCAAATACAGACATGCAGCGATCAATTGATTGATTGTTTTGGTCAACTACTTGATCCAACATGGATGGGCGGGAGACAGTTTCGCAACCATTATAATTTCCCTGCCACTTGCTTGTCATTCATTTCACATAGGCCACTGTTTTTTTCCGATAAACATTTTGTAAAAAATGTTATATGAATCTTCATGTAGGCCTATAGTTTATCAGCATATTCATTGCCCATATAGTCCTAATATTTCAATTTCAATATTTCAACAAGAATCTTTTAACTTTGCTTAAAATAAAACATTGAGTTTTTAATGGCAAGCCACTGTTCGCCTTATGATCAAATGTTTGGGCTCCACTTCTTTTCAGTATAACCTGGACACAAACTGGCTGAATCAACTTTGTTTCAACGTAATTTGTCAACGTAATGTGACGTGGAATCTATGTGGAAAATACATTGGATTTGAAAAAAGTAATCAACTGATGTTGAGGGTGGAATTTCAACCACAGGATTATGTCATCATTGTAACCCATTTTCAACATAGACAAACCTTGAATTTCGACCTTTGAAAAAAGGCTGTGCAGCACCTCCTACTGGAGAGTTGATCTATCTACAGCAGGGGTGTCAAACTCATTCAAGGAGGGCCTACTGTCTGTAGGTTTTTCCTTTCAATTAACCAGATGAGGGGCGTTCTTTACTAATTAGTGACCTTAATTAATCAATCAAGTACAAGGGAGGAGCGAAAACCAGCAGACACTTGGCCCTCCGTGAAATTACTTTGACATGATCTACAGTTATTAATTTGGTCTTTCAATTCAACTCAAGGGTTAAATTAAAAGTAGACAATACATATAGAACTAGGGTTTCAAGAAAATACTAATTGATATGTTGGATTCACGTCTCCATCTCAACCAAGAATCAAAGTTAAAGAATAGGACTAAATCAAATCAGTCCTATTCTTTAACTTTGATTCTTGGTTGAGATGGAGACATGAATCCAACATATAAATGATTAACTTGTAGACAAACTGGATTTAAAGCCAGACCAAGTCAGTGGCACATTTGCATTTGCATTGACAATTTAATATCACGTTTGCGATACAGTAAATAGCTTATTAACTGAAAATTAATCTTTTGAAGAAAGGTGAATATATGTATAACTATTTAACTACAGTAACTGTAGATGTAGGGATGGTAGGATAGAAGGGGGGAAAGTAGAGAATAATACAATAAAATAAAAGGGGAGATTAGAAATTATGCAAACAATTAAATTAATAGAACCTATAACCTATCTGCGATATTAAAGCTGATCTAAAAAAAGGTTATAAGTTGGATTCAGCTAAAAAGTAGTAAGTAGTTGAAAAGTTGATAATTAGCTAAAATGCTAAAGTTGTCCATGATGAGATGTTTTTTTCATCAGATATCCACTACAAACTCCTGCACAACATGGACACAGACATAACAAATCTGAAAACATACATACTTTTTTTTCTTTTTCTAAAGTGTAAGTATAAATTCAAAGTTTTCATAGATTTCCAAATGTATTAACTGCCCTGGTCTCTGAAAATTCCTGGAACATTACCAGGAACTTTGCAACCGTAATAAAATGTAATTGCTGACAAATTCAACTACTTACTACTATTATTGGAAAACAGAAAACAGATATCTTCATCATTCAATCAAAGATTTGAATAATTCAAAATCACTTTCCATTGAGGAATGCAAGTAGCCTACATAGGTCTCACAAACACTAAAGTCAAATCGTTTTGCTGGCCTTGACTGAAAAACACCCTCACATGGGCTACAGGTACACAGACTGTCACAGCACACTTTGATTATCCCTGAGACAATGTTCATTCAAAGTGTGTTGACTAAAATTAAGTTTCAAACACAATTAACATCCTTAAAAAATCTCCCAAATTGAATGAACAGGCCTTTCAGAAATTTACCATTGGTTGATGGATTTGGAAAAACAAACATCAATTTTAATAATCAATTCCTTTTAGCTTTAGTTTGTCTGCGTTTTACATTTTAATTTAGAATCATTGACTGCACAAAGGCTATATCAACTGATTAGACTGCTAAACTGTTAACAGTGACCACCTACATTTAAAACAAATACTGTAGCCTACACAGGAACTATAAAACATTCACATCTGTAAATCAAGTCCACCTAATGTATTTGAATGAAAACAATACCATTTTGACGAAGGTGTTATTTACATACACATTAACTGTATGCAACCCGGAATAACGTTTCAAAACCCATTTCTCATTACATACAATATATTCACTTAGGCGGACACCTAGTGGCCAATATCTGCAATTACCTTACATGATTTCTCCACTTACCGTGGCTGTTATTATGTAGTCGATTCCTCAGGAGATCCGTTTGCGGTATCGAAAATCGTGAAGTGTGCGCTGGGAAAAGTGGAGTCTATCAGAGTGACCAGGAGTGGTCTCATTTTGATTGTATTCCTGAAAAACAGAGGAAGATTGCAGGGAGCCTAAAAAGAATCCGGACAACAGAAGTTTTGTGTTTTGAACTTCGGAGTAGAGCACCTGTTGGCAAATGGATGTTCAGGTTGAATCTCTGAAGATAATTCCTGGTGTGGTTGGTGCCCGATGTCTGACCCGCTGGATGAATTGAGAAAAATAAAAAAGTCAGTCTGTCGGTCCTGTTGTTTTTTGATAAAGTGCAAATACCTAAGCATGTGGAGCTTGGTTAAGTAAGATACGCTGTAAGACCTTTCGTCCCCAAACCATTGCAGTGTAAGAACTGTAAAGGATTTGGCCATGTTTCAAGTGTGTGCAGGCGGATAGAGTATATTGAAGAACGGTGTGTAGAAGGATGACTGTGTTGCAATTGGTGGTGGGGATCATGATATGAGTTCATGGAGTGCCCTGTAAGGGTGAAGGAGATTGAGGTGGCAAAAGTTAGAGCGGTCAATCGAATCTCCTATGCGTCGGCAATTACAATAATTGAGAAAACAAGTGATGGTAGTGGACGTACTACAGCCTGTAGTAAATGTTTGCTGCCGGTCAAAAGATACACTGTGTGTTTAAAAGGTTGCTTTTTGTGGTGTTCATTGTCACAGTTATAAACTGTACGGCATAAGTCTCAAAGAAATCAAAGAAACTGGAAACTGGGCATTATTGTGGCTGTGCCAGAAACGTTTTTGGGACTAATGGATTCTACATATGAAGACTTGCAAGAGGTACTTGCGTCAGAAGACCCACCCTCCCAGGTTCCCCAGATCTGTTTTATTTTTTAACAGGAAAGTTGTTTAATTTTTTGTTTATTTATACATTTGTTGGTAGTTTCGTAGCTACTGAGCAGTATAACAGAGACGGAAGAGGAAGCGATACATCTCATTCGCTCATTCATATACAGTCGTGGCCAAATGTTTTGAGAATGGTCTCCACAAAGTTTGCTGCTTCAGTGTAATTAAATCTTTATGTCAGTAGTTACTATGGTACACTGAAGTATAATTACAAGTATTCCATAAGTGTCAAAGGCTTTCATTGACAATGACATTCAGTTTATGCAAAGAGTCAATATTTGCAGTGTTGACCCTTCTTTTTCAAGACCTCTGCAATCCGCCCTGGCATGCTGTCAATTAACTTCTGGGCCACATCCTGACTGATGGCAGGCCATTCTTGCATAATCAATGCTTGGAGTTTGTCAGAAGTTGTGGGTTTTTGTTTGTCCACCCGCCTCTTGAGGATCGACCACAAGTTCTCAATGGGATTAAGGTCTGGGGAGGTTCCTGGCCATGGACCCAAAATGTTGATGTTTTGTTCCCCAAGCGACTTAGTTATCACTTTTGCCTTATGGCAAGGTGCTCCATCATGCTGGAAAAGGCATTGGTCGTCACCAAACTGTTCTTGGATGGGTTGGGAGAAGTTGCTCTCGGAGGATGTGTTGGTACCATTCTTTATTCGTGGCTGTGTTCTTAGACAAAATTGTGAGTGAGCCCACTCCCTTGGCTGAGAAGCAACCCCACACATGAATGGTCTGAGGATGCTTTAACGTTATCATGACACAGGACTGATGGTAGCGCTCTTCTCCGGACAAGGTGTTTTACGGATGGCCCAAACAATCGGAAAGGGGATTCATCAGAGAAAATGACTCTACCCCAGTCCTCAGCAGTCCAATCCCTGTACCTTTTGCAGAACATCAGTCTGTCCCTGATGTTTTTCCTGGAGAGAAGTGGCTTCTTTGCTGCCCTTCTTGACACCAGGCCATCCTCCAAAAGTCTTCGCCAGATGCACTCACACCTGCCTGCTGCCATTCCTGAGCAAGCTCTGCACTGGTGGTGCCCCGATCCAGCAGCTGAATCAACTTTAGGAGACGGTCCTGGAGCTTGCTGGACTTTCTTGGCCGCCCTGACGCCTTCTTCACAACAATTGAACCTCTCTCCTTGAAGTTCTTGATGATCCGATAAATGGTTGATTTAGGTGCAATCTTACCAGCAGCAATATCCTTGCCTGTGAAGCCCTTTTTGTGCAAAGCAATGATGACGGCACATGTTTCCTTGCAGGTAACCATGGTTGACAGAGGAAGAACAATGATTTCAAGCACCACCCTCCTTTTAAAGCTTCCAGTCTGTTATTCTGACTCAATCAGCATGACAGTGATCTCCAGCCTTTTCCTCGTCAACACTCCCACCTGTGTTAACGAGACAATCACTGAAACGATGGCAGCTGGTCCTTTTGTGGCAGGGCTGAAATGCAGTGGAAATGTTTTTTGGGGATTAAGTTCATTTTCATGGCAATTGCAATTCATCTGATCACTCTTCATGACATTCTGGAGTATATGCAAATTGCCAGCATCACTACGATGCAAACTAGCCAGCTTCAGACAGTGTTGCCAACTTAGCGACCTTGTCGCTATATTTAGTGAGTTTTCAGACCCCCCTGCTGGCTGATCCCACATTCAGGGCGGGATGTAAATGTAAAATGTTCTTTGTCTAAAATGAATCATTGCACAAAAATAAATCACTGCATTTGACTCACACAGCCTCAGTCACTTACTCACCTCGTCCACTGTGTGTGTGCATCTCTGTGACATAAGCTAAACATCTAGCTGGCTAGCTAATCATGTCTCAGTCTAAACTGTACACTCAAAAATACAGAAAGGAGTGGGAATCAAACCCTGAATTCAAAGGCTGGTTGAAACCGTTTATTGGAGATGATACACGGGCATACTGCCTGTATTGTAAGGCTGATTTCTACGCCAAACTTAGTGATGTAAAAAAACACATGACAACTCAAAAACATACTCAAAAGGCAAAGCCTTATAACAGTTCCAAAAAAAAATGTTTTTTGCAGAGGCCACCATGTCAAATTATGCAAATTAGGTGATGACGCCATTTAGCGACTTCTAGCGACTTTTAGGACAGCCAATAGTTACTTTCCTTACTGAGGAGTTGGCAACACTGGCACTCAGTTAGCTTCACATTCCAGCTCAGGTTAATCAATGTTACTAAGGTGAAACTATTTCGACCTCACTGATAATTGTTTTATAGTCCTTACCATGAACGATGCCTTGCATCAGCCATTCATCGAGACCATATATCAAAAAAGGTGCAACTTATTTTTTATCTATAAAAAGAGAGGTAAAGTTCGCCTCATCCTCTTTGCCTTTCCCGCCTCGTCATAGACCGTCATAAAGGTAGGATATTTATTTTACTATTGTGTTAGCTAGTCACTCACAAGTAATCCGTCACCCGGGGGTGCAGGTGCCTTGAGTCTCTGAGAATTCCAGTGGCTTTCTCTAGTGATGGGAAGTTCGGCTCTTTTCCGAGAGCCGGCTCTTTTGGCTCAGCTCCCAAAGAAGAGCTGGCTCTTTCGACTCCTGAACGGCTCTTAATTTAGGATGTTTTTGTAGGCCTTTATTTTACCCTAACTTTAAAAAAAAAAAATGGTTTGTGTGTTGAAAACCCTTTCATGTGCAGTGTTTTTATGCATTTATTTTGTTACAAAAGCATTCTTTTGTTTTTAATCATTTTAATCAAACATTTTTTTGCACAAATTAACAACAAAAAAACAGCAAATAAACAGAATTGAACTAGAACAGAACTAGAACCAAACTCAAGCAAACAGTATTAATGTCCTCAGTGAAGATTGGCATTCAAAAAAATCAGATGCCTCAGCTTTGATGGACTGATCCTATTTCTTCTTTCTGAGATTATCTGCCCTGTTTTTGAGAAGATTCTCTCTGAAGGAACCGATGTTGCCACAATACACAGTCTCCCTTCCATCACCTTCGCCAGGCGTGGAAAGACTGAGGCCTTGGCCTGCCACCAGCTCAGTGGGTCTTCTGCTCGTTGGATGATGGGCTCCTCAAGATAAGACCTCACCTCCAGTATAGCATCAGCTGTAGGATTTCTTCTTGTAGCATCTCCTGTAGCTCTTTCATCAAAAAGCCTCCAAACAACAGAGGTTTGTGGTTCCTCATACACTTGGCCTTCTAATGGCGGAGCTGGCTGGCTGCTAGGGGTGCATCTTGCTGCTGCTGCACTAATTCTCTGAAGTGCCTCATCAACAGCTCTGTTGTCATTGAATGCAAGTTTTTTAAACCTAGGATCCAATAATGTGGTTTCTGAGTGGACAGTGTTGTACTCCATACGCAGAAATTTCCGGTCCATGGCTGAACAAAGAGCTGCAACCAATTCTTTCCCTTTCTGCATGGTTACAGTCTGTTGGGCTGTCACACGCTGCAAACCTTTGCATAGCAGGAGCATTTTTGAGGCAGAAACATAGCTGAGGGAGAGAAACAGCAACTTTTAAAATGAAGCTTTTTTTAAAGTATGTGGCATATTATATGTGGCACATTATACTGTATTGTTTCTGCAATGTATAATAGTGACTGAATGGTAGTAGTGAAAAAAAATGGTCCAAGGTACCTGTCTGCACTTATTTCCACAGTCACCTCCTCAAATGGTTGCAGGACGGTGCAGACCTCTTTCACCAGCTCCCATTCCTCTTGACATAGAGCATCAACTGGTGCGTTGATGAGGGCCAGGGTGGAGATGATGGCATCTTTTGTTTCAAGAATTCGTTTCAACATATAAAATGTTGAGTTCCACATGGTGGCACACTCTTGTTTGGGCCTCAGTTCAGGCATCCCCATCTGGCACTGTGTGGACTTTAGCCTCTGTGTTGCAACTGTGCTTTTGTGGAAAAACTCCACAACAGCCTTCACCTTATCCACGGTTGGTTTGACCACCTTTAGGGCATCTCTAATCATGAGGTTTAGTGTATGTGCCAGACATGGGTGATGGGTCCACTTAAGAATTGTTATGGCTTTGGTGATGTTTGCTGCATTGTCACTCACACAGCACACTACTTTGTCCTCTACTTGCCACTCTTTTGCCACTCTTACTAGCTCATCTGCTAGGTTTTCTGCAGTGTGTCTCTCTGTGAACTCAAAGCAGTCCAAAAGGCAAGATGTCATCTTGTAATTTTCAATGAAATGGCAAGTGACAGCCATGAAAGAGCAGGTTGTTCTGGAGGTCCAGCAGTCAGTTGTCAGCCAAACTGATGGAGCTTGTTTCACCCTTACTTGCCATAATGCCCGTTCTGTGTCATATAGTTTAGGTATTGTTGTTTGGGACAATGTTTTTCTACTGGGAAGAGTGTATGTGGGATTTAAAGTTTTGACAAAACTTTTAAAACCTCTGTCCTCCACAATTGAAAAGGGTTGGAAATCAGTAGCTATCATTTTAGCTAGCTCTACATCAATGCTGTGCTGTTTGGATGGGGTCATCACTTTGGGTATAAACTGGCTTATTTTGCTTTGAGCTGCAGTAGGAGAGGTTATACCTGCATGTGTGGGGAAGCCAGTAGATGCTGCTGCAGTTGCTGTTTTTTGGGGATGAGACACACCAGGATCTGTAGATGGGGTGCTAGCTTGCCCTCTCTCCTCTAACTGCACTGTAGGATGGACAGTTCTCATATGTCTATGCAGGTTTGTGGTGGAACCTGCTCTTAAAGTAATTTTCATCTTGCAGTGAACGCACTCTGCTTTGTTGTTTCCATTGTCTTTAAACTGGAGCCAGATGCTGCTTCTCTTTCGGGTGTCACTCATAGTTACGACTCACACACTCTCCTCACCGCTATCTGACAGACAGTGTCGTTATTAACGTTGTTACGACTCATTAACTTGCAGTGGAGTGCCGCTTCACTTCACCCCCCTCTCTGTTTTTACATAATGGTATGATCCCATATCCTCACATCTGATTGGCCGCGATGCGATTGCTGACCAATCAAAACAAAGTTCTGCCTGTAAGCACGCAGCGAAAGGAAAAAAACTGGGAGCCGGCTCTCACTCGATGCGAGCCGGCTCTTCTGATTCACTACAAAGCATCGCATCTTTTGCGCATGACACATCACTAGCTTTCTCTACTTCTCTTTTCCGAGCTCTCCCGTCCACGTGCATCAGCATTTCACTGTTCGTCTACATCTGTTTACGAAGTTTGTGACAAATAAAATGTTATCTGATCAGCGGGAGACTGGTTGGTATGTGAGTCGTCATTTAGCTCGTCTGGTTTTCTCCCGCCCATTCTAGCTAACGTTCCTGTCAGTGGGCTAATTTAGCTAGCTCCCTCTCAAGCCTCACCGTATTCATAGTCAGTTGGTCTGTTTTTTCAGTAGCTAACTCCTTGGTTTCATACTGTTACTTTCCTACACCACTATTCGTAGCTGGTTGGTTTAAATAAACAATTATTTTCCATTCAGTAACTCCTTGGTTTTATAATGTTGCTAAACCCTACACCAGTATTCGTAGCTGGTTGGTTTAAACTGAATTATTCTACTGTTCTCTCACCACTATTTACCACTATTCATAGCTGGTTGATATACTTTTGGTTGGTATACTTGTCTCTATTGCCTCAATTTACCAGTTACAGCGGTTTCGTTTCTTTAGACTCACACAGGTTTATATACTGAACAAAAATATATACGCAACATGTAACAATTTAAAAGATTTACTGATTTACAGTCAATTGAAATCACAAGGCCCTAATCTATGGATTTCACATGGGACTGGGAATACACATATGCATCTGTTGGTCACAGATACTGTACCTTAAAAGAAGAAGGTAGTGTAATTACAAAGATAGGCCACCAGATGGTGCCAAAAGTGTCTATTGTGAACTCTTCTTGAAGATAGTGGTTTCCTTTTATGTATTGATCATGTACAGACACTACCAGGTGTTTAAAGACAATTTTACATAAGTAACATTGAGCTTTAAATGGTGAATTCTTCTGGAAATTTACACAAGTATAGGGCTGTGGCGGTCATTAACTTTTGTCTCAAAATTTGACCGATAATTAACATAAACACATTTAGCACCTCCAGGACTCCACGCACATGCTGCATACAGGTCTAAAGAAACAGATATGAACAAAATGTATTTCAGAAGCACAAAATATGAGTTTGGCTACTGTATGTTATCTAGCATTGCGCCATGCCATAGACTTGTTCATTTAGCAGACAAGATATGCTTATAATTCCTGTTCCATTCTTTTATGATTTTATAGTAAGAAGAATATAATTGAACATAGCTGAATAAAATAGAAAATATGTTTGTCCCATTCTGGAGTAAGTGCACATATGAAGTGTCTATGTTGAGCATAAAAGTGATAATTTGAAACAGGTCCTATATGCTAGATTTAGAGTTATTTGGCAACTTTAGTTTTGATTGATACAAATCTTCGAATGTCTTAGAAATCAAAACATACATGGGCTGCATGATGGGACCATAGTCTACTTATTGATGATTTGAGAAGGTTTCAAAAAAAGCTTGAGCTCTGTTCCTTGACTCATCAAGTGATCAAATTTTCAGCCATCAGACTTCTCTATGTAATCTTGTCTTTACTGATATGTAAAATTGGGTTTGATTTAGAATGGCCCATTATCAAAAATGGCCAGGAAAAGGGCCAGTTGAGTGGCCTCCAATAGAGAATGGAGGCCAGTTTCCCACCTGTTCGTTTTCACTCATGCCAGGTAGGCTACTCTGATTATTTCACTACACACATCAACCACTGTTTGAGGAGCATGCAGCCTCTCACTGCGCGACAGCTGATATTCTGACCAAACGCTGTATGCAATGGGCTCTCCAACTCTGTTCCTGCAGCTACCCAGAGCTTAATTTGGGAAACAAAGTGAAATCTGTTCAGGAACATGGATAGTAACACATTTTCACAATGAAACATGTTTCATGAAACTGACAGCCCCCCTCTCTGCATGCTCGAGAAGGGAATGAAGGAGAGGAGATTGAAACCCACAGTGGTGAGATATTCTGAAGCTAAAGGTAATGTTTCAGCCTATTATGAAAATATATTTTAAAAAAATGCCCCATTACTAGGCTTTTCAAAATCAAATAAAAATTCACAATAATTGTAGGCTAACTCTGTAAGCCTCCCTGCAAAATCAATGAATCAACAGCATCGCCTAGGCCTATACATTCTTTCCCAGACTCATGGATATAAAGTTTGCAGCGTAGCATAAGATAACTAACCAGTTCATCCAGTATGCATAATACAATACACACTCAAAGGCAATAACTAGAATTTGTTTAATTTGAGTTTAGGCTAGACCAATTATGTACCAAAGACATCTTAAATCAGTTTGTTTTTCTGCCACATGCAATAGGCAGTACGCTATGTATTGTTTAACGGCAAAATCATTTAGAATTCAGTTTAATTGGGCTCATATATAGGCATATGCTATGCATAAGCTCTAATATGCATATGGGTGTTTTACATTAATCCTTACCTTAAAGCACTGTCCATTTCGTTTTTAGAATTTGAAACATCCACAAGGACCCATGGTGTTTATACTTTCATACTATTGTTTGTACAGATGAATGTGGTACCTTCAGGTGTTTCCAACTCAGTTTCAACCAGTTGTTGAACTTCTTTCTTCAAATCTATCAATCACAGTTCATGTCTTGATCAGATGAGTATGATCAAGAAAATAATTAAAAGGACTTTGGACAAAAAGGCATACCATTCGAGACAACATCCATATTAATCATACCCTGCCTGTCCATGACACAAACCACAACTACTTTTAAAAAGTCCCAAACATTTTATTTTTTTAGCGTCATTTCACCTTCATATGTTCGTACTAAAATCAACAATTCTTTACCATTATAATGTAGTCTTTTCAATATACAAGTATCAATAAGCATGATTAAAAGATCACAATGGCTTTATGTGTATGTTAAAGAATTTCCCATATCCTATTATATTAAAATATTTCATATATATATATATATAGTGTCCATATTTAAACAGAGGTTTAATAATTAAAAAGTGAGTTCCCATTCAAGGCAATTACAATATTTAATCAGATCGGGAATCTCATAAATGTAACTAAAAAAAGCGACATCTTCAGAGTTATTTTGAATGTCCATGAAGAGAAATGAGAGTAAGAGAGAGGAGAAAGGGTGAGTGAGAGTCTGAGGGACCGACCAGACCATAGAGATGAGACTGCGTTCCATTGCTTAGGGGCAATTCCAAGGTAACAGTCATTGTGCATAGAGTTGTATGGTTTGTTTAACTTCGTAATCACTGGTTTTAGTTTGAAATACATTTTAAAGTGAAAAGTGAGTCTCAGTGTCACTGTTACTGTGGAATTTCCCTTAGTCAACAACATTCAAGGCAGGAAATTATAACGAGCTCTGTTCACCTACGTCTACATTTCGGACTTTACATCAAGCCTAGCGATTTGTTCGACACAATAACAACCAAAATAAAAGCACACTTCTACCACTAATCGGTAGATTATTATCATCATAGCTGAGATACTGTATTCTTATGCATAAGGTGACATCCAATAATAACAGTCCTCGAGGGTAGATGATACTCCTCAAACATGCCTTTAGCTTGATACATATTACTTTATTAACAAATACAACTGTGCTTTTTGAACAAAAAGACTTCATATCCATAGCCAGAACTATCTGAAAAGAGGTCTCTCTTAGAAAGCATAGCTCTATATGAATAAACACTGATTTTCTCAATCATTGACGTACATAATATTGTGTCATGGACTCCCTGGTCTGATTTGGAAAAATAGCCAAATCAGCAGCGAAATCAGAATTAGCCTTGTCGCCTCTGTCCATGTCCTGCTTACCACACAAAGTTTGATCTGTTTGAAAGAAAGTCTGCGGATGGGGGGCAATCTTTAGGAAAAGGCAATGATACACACAAAAATAGTGCGCCACAACTGAAGATGCTGTGAGAGGCAGCCATCCCTGACAGGTTAAATCCTCCCACCGTTCGTTTACACACTGATGCACATCCTGTCAGTGTTCCCAGGGCTGACTCCATAGGCTGCGTTTACTTGGAGACTTGCTGTTGGATGTGGAGTAAAAACTCATAGTAAGACAAGGCCGACTCTGTCCTATCCTCAATCATGTTCTGCATAAAGCTGGCCTTCAGTGGGCTCTCATCCCTGGAAAGGAACGGAAAAGGAAGGTTGGATCCACAACATTTACCCATCATCTCTTGCAGAATTGAACTCAGCCGTTTGACAGGTCAACATCAATGAGTTCAACCTGATATTAATACTTCTAATTTTATTTTGGGCTTCAAACTTAACCAAATGGCCCCCTATTCCCTATACAGGGCACTACTTTTGACCAGAGCTCTACAGGCCCTGGTAAAAAGTAGTTAACTATAAATGGAATAGGGTGCCATTTGGAATGCAGACTTTGCCTCTGAACTCCCCCAGTGATCTCTCTAGTGGAGCCACAACACTGTTACTACTGCCTACCTGATGACATGCAGGATGGGGAAGAAGGGTCTCTGTTCCCTCAGCCAGCCAACAAACGCTCTGGTTCTCTGGGACTCTGCAGTGTCCAACTCTGGGAGAATGTTCTGGAAGATACAACACATCATTATGATAAAATAATATCTTTATGGTCTCCCTTTCAGGAAATCTGTTTAAACAGCACAGCAGTATTAGTGCAATATACAGTTGAAGTCGGAAGTTTACAGACACCTTAGTTTAAATGTATTTGGCTATGTTTTTCACAATTCTTGACTTTTAATCCTCGTAAATCCTCGTAAAAATGCCCTGGGATTCACCACTTTATTTTAAGAATGTGAAATGTCAGAATAATAGTAGAGAATTATTTATTTGAGCTTTTATTTCTTTCATCACATTCCCAGTGGGTCAGAAGTTTACATACACTCAATTAGTATTTGGTAGCATTGCCTTTAAATTGTTTAACTTGGGTCTTGTTTCAGGTAGCCTTCCGCAAGCTTCCCACAATAAGTTGGGTGAATTTTGGCCCATTCCTCCTGACAGAACTGGTGTAACCGAGTCAGGTTTGTAGGCCTCCTTGCTCACACACGCTTTTTCAGTTCTGCCCACAAATATTCTATAGGATTGAGGTCAGGGCTTTGTGATGGCCACTCCAATACCTTGACTGTTCGGAAGACACAAATTTGGAAGTATGCTTGGGGTCATTGTCCATTTGGAAGACCCATTTGCGGCCAAGCTTTAACTTCCTGACTGATGTCTTGAGACGTTGCTTCAATATATCCACGTAATTTCCCTTTCTATTTTGTGAAGTGCACCAGTCCCTCCTGCAGCAAAGCACGCCCACAACATGATGCTGCCACCCTACGGTTAGGATGGTATTCTTTGGCTTGCAAGCCTCCCCCTTTTTCCTCCAAACATAACAATGGTCATTATGGCCAAACAGTTCTATTTTTGTCAGACCAGAGGACATTTCTCCAAAAAGTATGGTCTTTGTCCCCATCTACAGTTGCAAACTGTAGTTTGGCTTTTTTATGGCGGTTTTGGAGCAGTGACTTCTTCCTTGCTGAGCAGCCTTTCAGGTTATGTCGATGTAGGACTCGCTTTTGATAAGGTCGCGTCAATTCAAATCTGGTATTGGAACAAAAGGATTACTACGCTGTTTAAATCATCTATGTATTTTATTCTAGCAAACCCTTAAATGGTAAATATGAAGTTCGTATATATAGGCTCACTGTGACACCACGCAGGGCAAACAGAGAGAGAGGGGGAGAGAGAGAGAGAGCGCAAGAGAGCGAGAGAGTCAGTGAGCAAACAGCGAGCAGCGCTATAGAAGAGCGCCTAGAGAAGCGCATAGCCTAGAGAAGCGCATAGCCTAGAGAACAGCGAGTCCTATCCTTTGTTCTTCCTTAAATACTCAGACGGAATAGTTACCGCTCCTTGCTGGCCTGTCGGAGTATAGGCTGAGTGTGGTTTAAACTTGCTCAGCCTATCGTTGGCGTGCAGGCTGGTCCCAGCCTCGTGACGCAATCCAGTTGACGGAAGCAGTTCCTTATCTCGTGTTTACAACAAGACACAGTTCTATTGTGAAACCCTTAAGCTAGCACATTCCTTCCACATAGCTCCCCCCTACCCAAACCTACAGCAGTTCTAAAGCTCTATGATCACACAATACATTCAGTTAATAACTCTTGTTGTAGATTAACATATTAATTAGCTAAACCTGTATCAGCCCTTACAGAATGAAGTGGTATAAGGGCTGTGAAGCACAACGAGGAGTGCCTGGATACAGCCTTTAGTCATGGTATATTGGCCATATAACACAAACTAATAGGCGCCTTATTGCTGGTTACCAATGTAATTAGAACAGTAAATAGTAATTTGTGTCATACCCATGGTATACGGTCTGATATACCACGGCTTTCAGCCAAAATCGGCATTAAGGGCTCGAACCACCCGGTGTATTAAACAGTATAATACACAGAGGTCCTGGTGAGCGATACAGAACCTTGTCAGGAGCTGGGTTAAGAGAGACTTAAAGGGGGACCAGGTGCTTAGGTTCCTTACCATGTTCTGAGGCACAGCAGCGTAGTTTGGGACCCCGAGGACTTGTGTGAGGAAGTTGGCATTGCAGTTTCTTCCGATCCAGAGATAGATCACCTGTTGGAGAATAGAGAAGACCGAAGTCAGTCACATTGTGTTCATGTTATCCATCTGTATGTTTGTTGAGAAGAATCCAGTAAAGTTCTTCCACACAGATCAACAAACTTGTTCTGTATGAACCTCGCTTTGTGCACGGGGGCATTGTCATGCTGAAACAGGAAAGGGCCTTCCCCAAACTGTTGCCACAAAGTTGGAAGCACAGAATCATCTACAATGTCATTGTATGCTGTAGCGTTAAGATTTCCCTTCATTAGAACTAAGGGGCCTAGTCCGAACCATGAAAAATAGCCCCAGATCATTATTCCTCCTCCACCAAACTTTACAGTTGGCACTATGCATTGGGGAAAGTAGCGTTCTCCTGGCATCAGCCAAACCCAGATTTGTCAGTCGGACTGCCAGATGGTGAAGCGTGATTCATCACTCCAGAGAACACGTGTGGCTGAAATAGCCGAATCCACTAATTTGAAGGGGTTCCCACATACTGTATATAGTGTACATCATGGTCATGCTACTAACCGAGCCAGCATCCATGAGGAAGGCCCCCTCTCTGCTCAGCTTCTCCACAGACAGCTGCTGGACTCTGGGCTGGGGGACGGCACGCTCACTGATGTTCAGGGCTCCCTGAGGAGAGGGTGGAAGGAGAGGGGTAGGAAAATAGGGGAGAGAAGTGAGGTTAATAAATGAGGAAAAGTGCAATATGTCCACACGTCAGATGGAATTAGAACCATAGACCTATATATATCCACACGTCAGATCGAAGCAGAACCAGACCTAAATATCAGTGTTTTTTTTAATGATCCGAGTGTATGAGGTGATAAACTATGAGTGTACAGAAAAATATTGCTCTTCTCTTATTATCATTATCTATGCTCTGGTGTGAGCAGTGTTGAGTAACCCTCACCTCGTCAGTCAGGTCATCCACGCGGTACAGCGCTGGGTGGATCATCAGCATCACGTAGGCCAGGGGCTGGTACTTCAGCTGACACATGGCAAACACACGGTCGTCCAGCCTGGTGCTTGTACCTGTTCGGAAGGCTTTCTGTGGACCACAGAGAATAAAAACAACATGAGCAAAGCAGCACCAAGGAGATCCGTAAGCCAATAGAGGTAGGTTGGTCAGTTTCTGACTGAATGGATTTCTTATGGTGTTTTAAAGCTGGTTTCTGTTCCAAGATTTATGCCATGCTAGTTGTAATAACGCTACAGGAATAGCCTCTCTTCGGTGAAAGTTGAAATCCCAATTGGATGTAGGCTTCATCCCACATGACACCCTATTCCCTATATTGTGCACTACTTTTGACCAGAGCCCAATGGTCAAAAGTAGATCACTAAACAGGGAACCATATAGGATGAAGCTGTAGATTACCAGGGGACTAGCCAGGAGAGAGTGGATGGGTAGTGTACCTGTTTGAGCAGGGCCAGGATGTAGAGAGGGAACAGCCTGAGGCAGGCGGGGGCCAGGAGGCCAGGCTGCTGGATGGTGAGCACAGAGGTGCGGTATGACGTCAGAGAATCGATGGAAGCGTTGGTCATCGCGTCCCGGGCGTCACTCAAACTGGCCGTCACAGAGCGATCCACAGCTAGAGGGGGAAGAGGACACGTGAGGACAGGAACTCTCAGCTACATTTTTATCTCAGTGATTGGGATTCACAAGTTACATGTTTGCAGTCATGGCCTTCATTACAAAAAGCAACCATTGGGTTCAATTATTTATTGTTGCTTTATATCAGGGTAAACCAGCAATAATAGTACCTCATATTACAATAGGTTCTCTTTCGAAAAACAGGTAACAATATTTAGATAGGCCATCTGTAGATGCTCTACATACTATCTACTAACCCTCATCCTAACCCTAAACTTAGCATTGACCCTAACTCTTATTCTAAACCTAATTCTAACCTTAGCAAGCAGTTGCTTATCTGTAGAGCTTCTACAGATGGACTTTCCCCACTATCCGAATAGTGTGACCGAATAACATTTAATCAGTGACTGACTAGAACTAATAAAACCTCCATCAATACATTATATGAAGATTGGTCTTCAGTCAGTTTGATTAAGCCACTTGGATTCCACAATAGTCACGGTAACCAGGCTCCATGCAAATGAGGCAGCCGCGGCACTGTGTGGATGACAAGCGTGTTCTCACTATGATACATTAAAAGTTCACAGGATGATGGGTCAGTCTAAGGACTTCACCTGGTACGTGATGGAAATAAACATGCCTTTAATAACTACACCAACACCGCGTCCCAGGAACTACCTACCCATGCTAGCCAGCAGACCAGTGATAGCCTGGACATCAGCCCCAGCAAAGATGTCGGACAGGGAGTTGACAACAGGCAAACACATGGTGTGGACTCTAATTCTTCTCTCTCCTGTAGAAACAACACCAAGCAACAAGTTATTATTTCAGCATTACCGTTAGTATGCATCTGAAATATAATATTTGTAAAGAAAGGAAACAAATCATGGTTCATGTTTACAAACAGTGAGGCTGAGTCCTAAACGGCACCCTATTCTCTATAGTGCACTTTCTTTGACAGCCTTTTGAGTCCTGGTAAAAAGTAGTACACTATGTATGGAATAGGATGCTATTTGGGAAGCAGCCAGTGAGCCTTAACCAAGTAAATCCCACTGAAAAAGAATATCAACACCCATTTTCTGAAGAATTGCATTATGGGCCCTAAAAGCATGAAAATAGTGTCCACTTCTTGTATACTTCGTATTTTGGTTAATATAGTATGACATCCGGGAACTTTTGGCATACTAAACTCTATCCATACTATGACCAATAAGCATACTACATACTCAATGTATGTTACAAATAGTACAGTTAGTATGAGTATTCAAACACAGCTAATCTTTTTATGGTAAAGATCCATACACCATCTCCGAGCCCCCCATCACAGCAGCCCCAGACAGCGTACCTTTGCTGGATGTGTAGAGCAGCGCAGCCTGGAAGGAGACGGACTGCATGTCCACCAGGTTCTCCTCAATGGACATCTGCACAGCAAATCCCGCGTCTGGGTTCACGTTGGGCAGGGACAGCAGATCAGTGGAGCGCACAAAGAAGTTCCCATGGAACGTGTGGATGGACAAACCTGCATAGACGTTGAGGGGTCAGAGTTTTACATTTTCTTTTCACAATAATCAACATACAAAATAGATATAGAAGTGTGTCAGAGATTTGAGTTAAATACATTTAATCTGACTGAGTTCTTCCTCCCAGATACTAAAATCAACTGAAGCACAGGCTGAGACTCACAACCACAAGTTTACAGGGTTCAGTTTTTCCTCAATTAGCAGAGATTTCCTTCAGGACATTTAAAGTGCTGCTGCTTCCACGTGAAATAACATAATAGAAGGCAAATCAGCATAGTAAAAAGTATTGAGCAATGACTTGTTACCTTTAGTGCATCGGATCCTCATTACGGCCTCCAAGCCAATCTTCCTGGTGAGGTACCTCTTGAGATCCTTCTGGAAGCACTCGACCCCGGCTGGGTTGTGCTGCTGCTGGTAGGAGGGGTAGTAGTAGACACTTCCTGCTGAGTACCTGGATATGCAAGCTGACGGGAGGAGAGAGAGAGAGAAGAACAAGCAGAGATTACACAATCCAACCAGAGTTTGATGTTCTACACAAACGGTTTTATCATTTGAATAAATCACATTGAACAAAATTAAAAAATAAAAAACACAACATGCAACAATGAAGTTACACTTCATAAGAAAATCAGTCAATTTAAATCAATTAGTTAGGCCCTAATCTATGGATTTCACATGACTGGGAATACAGATATGCACCTGTTGGTCACAGATCCCTTAATAAAAGTAGCGACGTTGATCAGAAAACCACTCAGTATCTGGTAGCCCACCCAGTACCTCACGCAGTGCGACTAATCTCATTCACATAGAGTTGATCAGGCTGTTGAATGTTGTCACACTCCTTTTCAATGGCTGTGCAATGTTGCTAGATATTGGCAGGAACTGGAACACGTTGATCTGGAGCATCCCAAATATGCTAAATGGGTGACGTGTCTGGTGAGTATGCAGGCCATGGAAGAACTGGGACCTTTTCAGCTTCCAGGAATGGTGTACAGATCCTTGCAACATGGGGCCGTGTATTATCATGCGGAAACACGAGGTGATGGCTGCGGAGGAATGGCACGACAATGGGCCTCGATCTCGTCACGCATCTCTGTGCATTCAAATTGCCATTGATAAAAATTCTATTGTGTTTGTTGTCTGTAGCTTATGCCTGTCCATACCATAACCCACCGCCAACCATGGGGCACTGTTGTAGAAACTGGGATTCATCCATGAAGAGCACACTTCTCCAGCTTGCCAGTGGCCATCGAAGGTGAGCATTTGCCCACTGAAGTCAGTTACGACGCCAAACTGCAGTCTGGTCAAGACCCTGGTGAGGACGACAAGCATGCAGATGTGTTTCCCTGAGACAGTTTGACATTTTTTGCAGAAATTCTTCAGTTGTGCAAACCCAGTTTCATCAGCTGTCTGGGTGGCTGGTCTCAAACGATCCCGTAGGTGAAGAAGACAAAATCTCCAAAACGACGTAGGCGGCTTATGGTAGAGAAATTAACATGCAATTCTCTGGCAACAGCTCGGTTGGACATTCCTGCAGTCAGCATGCCAATTGCACCCTCCCTCAAAACTTGAGACATCTGTGACATTGTGTTGTGACAAAACTGCACATTTTAGAGTGGCCTTTTATTGTCCCCAGCACAAGGTGCACCTGTATAACGATCATGCTGTTAAATTAGCTTATTGAGATGCCACATCTGTCAGGTGGATGGATTATCTTGGCAAAGGAGAAATGCTCACTAACAGGGATTTAAACAAATCGATGCGCAAAATTTGAGAGAAATAAACTGTGCATATGGAACCTTTCTGGGATCTTTTATTTCAGCTCATGAAACCAACACTAAATGTTGCGTTTATATTTTCGTTCAGACATATACGGCAACACATCAGAGACACTCATACAGAGCACTGCTGGCTGCTGAAATAAGGTCACTTTGTTAATAATAACACATCGAAGTTCAGATGTATGAGCAAGAAGGCACCACTCACCTAAAGAGGCCAAGTCACAGTACTGGGAGCTCAGTAGGAACAGGTCTACAGCCACCTGCTGTCCTGAACAGTCCAGGGCCAGCTTCTTATAGAAGTCTGTGGCAGGAGCAAGGTTCTGGATATCCTGGGGAATCACCACAACATAATGAGCACCACAGAACATTTCTAAAAAAGAATGAGTATATTATGCATAAGTAATGTCTGAAACGGATCTCTGGTATTGAGATAAAGATATCGAGTTTCAACCGCCACAGCAGAACAGATGTGCACACTGCATACTTATCTTTACCAAGTAATTAAATAGAAATGTACAGCAAATGGAAAACCATTTCCTACATACGGGACCAATGGGCCCTAAAAAGTAGTCCACTATATACTGTAGGTAATAGGGTGCCATTTGGGATACAAAATATATAAACCAGTGTGACCCAGGCTCTCGCTAGTCCCTACCTTGGCTGAAGCTCTCTGGTTGGGGTCCTCTCTGGATTTGAGGGCCCCCACGCCCAGGTTGGGCAGCTGGGTCTGGAAGACGGACACGCGCCCCCCAGTGGGCGACAGCAGCTTGAAGGCTGCCTGCAGGCCCGGGCCCAGAGCAGACTGGGTCTCCATGGTCTTGCCAAACATCTGTGGCAAGCTCTTCAGCAGATCCTGCACCAGCTGTACAAATAAAAACACATTTCTCAATAAAGTTTTGAAATGCAAAAAACATAGCGTAAGAGGTTCAGGCAAAAAAGTTCTGTCTTCTGATGCATTTTCGCAATGTTGTTGTGAATAGTTTGACAGATTGAACATTTTATATTGAGTGTGCCTGTCTCTGGGGAATATTAGGGAATATGCACAGGAATAGTTTACAGAGCTCCTTACCTCCTTGCATTCATTGAGGTTCACTAAAAGGCTGTCTGGTGTTGGTAAAAATATATCTGGAAGAAAGGAAAAAACAGCATAGAAGACCATTAGACCATTTCAATAGGGTGTTTTCTATGTTGTCACAACTTAACACTGATGAAGCCCGATTGGGTGGTGCATTGGTCACAAAATAATGAACATTTTCCTTTTTTTTTTTCTTCATTTCCAGACAGTGAATTATTTTAATGACAAAGCTTATAAGCCTTTGCTCCTCTCTCACCTTCAATGTCAGAGACGATGAGCATCTGTGGTTGGGCCAGGCCCTCCTGGAGGTTGTAGAAGTGGATGGTGCTGTCAAAGGTGATGAAGCCAATCTTTGTCCTGGAGTCTCCAGGGAGCCTGGAACACACACGGTCAGTCAGCCGATAATAAACATTGTTTTAGGGCTATCTGGGGATAAACTGAAGCCTTTAAGATAGCTAGTATTGATCAGTACAGCACATGTTATTACATAGCTTAATAGGACAACACAGATAGACAATAAGTAATGAACCATCCTGTTAGGGCAGTGGACATTATCCCAGGACTGTATCCCATCTGCATCACAATGGCTTCCATAGGGTTCTGGTCAAAAGTAGTGCACTATATAGATAGCCTTTGGGAAGCACCCGCAGTCTGTAAGTAGCGTATACATACGCGTTGATGTTCTCCAGCAGTGACTGACAGACGACATCTAGGTATCCTGTTTCCACAGCGTTGTGGGATACATCCAGCACAAAGAGGTAAACGGCAGGCTGTGGGGGTCTCAGCTGAGGATGACAGGTTTCACACCATCAATACAAAGACTAACACAAACACACATCACATTATCACATTCTAACAAAACATGCAAATGCTTCCTAGATAAACAACTGCAGGAAATCATAAACAACTCCATAACATAGATTTTCATGCAAAATAACATGTAATGATTTGCTTTAAAATATTCAAATCTTGAAAGACTATATAATGTGTATTTACCATGTATTCTGAGGGTGCGATGAACTCGATGGTGGCGTTCTGGACTTCAGGTCTTTTGTGTGGCTCTCCGTACGATCTGCTGACTGGGTTGTACATGAACTCCTCTGGAACTGCACAATAAACATGGAGGTTATCATCAGTCAGAAAATAAACAGTACTGGACTTTTCCTTGTCCTTCATCACTACTGTCATCAGGTGAATGATATTATGGACCTTTAGGTCACAGCTACGTGCTGGAAAACCTTGGTAGAGCATGGGCGAAGTTAGGCCTTGTGGTGCTCAAGCAAATGTCCTTTCTTTTTTTGACTTCAGACCAGCCTAACTTCTCACTTAAAACGTGTTTGTTTTTAATGAACATTGGATCTGGTCGGGCAATAGACAGGGTGACATTTAAGGTGAGCTTGGTGGCTGTTGTCCTTACCGTCATTGACCCGGTAGCACAGGTTACACTTCCATCTCCTCTGGTCCAGGAAGGTCACGAAGGGGTTGATATAAGTCCTGCAGGAGCGACACCGTACTATAGTGCTGGAGGTGACCACAGGCAGTTGCTGCGGTGTACAGACAAACCAAACAAAAAGGGTAAATCTGGGATTAGTAAATCATTTAAAGAAATATATGTAACCATTGATTCTTGAAGAATACATCTTAATACAGCTAGTTGATGCAGTTTACAGACAAATAAAACCATTAAGATAGGACATGTTAGGCTATGACAATAGTCAATGCCAAAGTTCTACACAAATGAGAAACATCAAATTACAAAGGAACATTCAATTACATTTAAAAAGACATGATCATAGATATGTAGATTAAATACACATTTATTCTAGGCTATATGCATTATTCTATATTTTACCAGAAGTGGGATGGATAGTAGGAAGAGTCTACTGAGGGTTGGGAGTGTTTTGTATGTTGAGAGTTAGTGGGCAACATCTTACCGAGAGATCTTTGAAGGGGTGGAGCAGCAAGCCGAGTGGAAGCTTGGCTTTGTTTAACAGAGACTGGGTCTGGGGGATGCTGGTCAGGGTACTGCGGAAGACCCTGTAGTGAGAGGAGGCGAGAGAAACACAACAGGTCTAAACCAGTACATTTTATAGTTAAAGTACATTAACACTTGACAATATTGTGGTGGGGGTTGACATTGAAAAACACTGCCGGAAAAACAACCACTCACTCTGGGTGACAGTTGATTTTCTGCAAGTCCTGGGGCAGGCAGGGCGTGGGAGGGGTGAAGGGGCCTGGGGTGAGCAGGTTCCTCTCCTGCAGCAGGTTGACCACCCTCAGGGCCTCAGGGGTCTGGGACTGCAGACTTAACCCAGCCAGGGAGGGGCTCAGCTGGGCTGGACCTGCAGAGGGCTGGGGAGGAAAAAAATAGGACAGTACAGTAGTGAGTACAATGAACAAAGGTCTGGTCAAAAGCAGTGCACTATATGGAATAGGGTGCCATTTGGGACGCATCCCTGGTAAGTTTCAATATTTAAAACAGTCTATAGATGTCCTTGTTCAACATTCAGAGTTCATTTAAAAAATGTATGTAAGGGTTCAAGTGATCAGACAAGAGCTAAGCTCTAAATGTATATAATAGAGAAGGTTCAGCGATGTACTCTTAGTATGTCAGTCTTGGATTTGGTTTGAGAAAGCAGAGAGCCCAGTCTGGTGTCTTACCTGCTGGTATGACTGAGGCGCATGGCTGTAAGGCTGCGTCGGGGCCTGCATGGGTGAGGCGGAGGTGTTCTGGTACCCTGGGGGTAGAGAGGGGTAGGACAGACCCATGTGTCGAGCAGGGGGGCCTGGCTGCTGGGGCGGTCGTGGTTCAGCTATAGGGGCAAGCACCAAAACATGCCTCATGTCAGTTCTGAGTGTTGCTAGCAGTAAATATAGGGGACTCAAATGTAATATTAGTCATTCATTTCTGATTAAACTATGGTGTAGTAGCAGACTTACCCATTTTAGGGCCTGTCTCCAAGTGATCAAAGCTGTTGGGAACTTGAGCGCCATTACCAGGTGTGGGTATGTGTCCTGTTACAGTGCAAAGATTCAGTTCAGGATGGATTTAAAAAAAAACAAAAAAAAAACCTTACACTACTTTTGTGAAAGCACTTAAAAAAGGCACAATCTGTAAGTTTAGTTTTTGGCAAAAAGTGTTGCCCAAATGTTTTTGGAGAACTTGGGAACTTGTTTTGGGTTTTATGTTTCAGGTCAGTTGTGGTTCTACTTTGTTTCATTGCCACAAGGTAGAGAAAATGTAGGAATTGCATCTTCAATGCACCTAATTCACAGTCACAATTAAAAGACACAATGTGATACACATGGTCACAAATGTAATAATGACAAAAACTAAGACAGACGTAGAACGTGTCAAATGTAAACACAGAATATCTGAAAGATCCATGAAGTTCGCGAGGCCTTTCATCCTTTGAGAAAGCATGCTAATAATCTAACAGAGGCCATGACAGATCAAATGTGATGTCATCAAAACTACAGAGACCACAACACTGATAGTGACTAAACCACACCTGGACACTCAATATCATTCTCCTGGTTGCTAGCGTCACTCCCACACTGAGCTGTCATGGGTGGAGAAAAGAGAAGACAATGAGACCCAAAGGATGGCTGTTGGAGCTACTCTGGGATACCCCCCACCCTCCCCAAAACTTCAAATTTACAACAAATATCTGTGGATGCGTCAAAGACCAAGGTAAACGACAACATATTGTTAGATGAGGATAAAAACGAATGTCTCAGAGTAGGAGTGCTGATCGAGGTTGAGTTTACCCTATTATTCATTATGATATAAAATACAAAACTGAACCTGGATCAGCACTCCTGCTCAGATGTATGAATACTGTCCCAGAACTGATATTTCCTTACCAAAGGGAAGGGGCGGGGTCGCATTGCCCATGGGGGGTGGGGGTCCTGTAGGTGGGTGGCTGTAAGGTGCGGTCATAGCTGGCTGGTATGTGTGAGGAGGAGCCATGGGGTTCATTGGAGGAGGGGCAGGGCCTGGACAACCACAGTTCAACATCACATCATTCAGGATCATTACACACACATTAAATGTCTTACACAGTATCCTATAAACAACCCTCAACAACACAAACCTTGTCCAAAACGTCAACATAGCAATTGTATATTTACAGAAGTGGTTCCTACATAGTCTTGTGCTGCCAGCCCATACATCACACTGTACAATGGCTTGATCGAGGCTAACCTATACATAGGCCTAACCTAAGACAATGAAAAACTGCCACCTATAGGCTACATCATGAGGAATCCTGACGCATATCATGACAACGTATCCTATGGCTGCGTTTACACAGGCAGCCCAAATTCTGACCAATCAGATCAGCTCTCTCAAAAGACCAATTAGACTTAGAGAAATGGAGTATACCATATATATGATATGGGGACTATCATGCATAAAAGGGAAATAGCCCCCCCCACACACACACACACACTAGGGTTGCAAAGGGAGGGTAAATTGCTATAAAACATCATCCTAAATATAAATAAACTTAGTGAATACCATTGGTGTTTAATATGAGGGTTTCAGCATTAAATGTCCCTTTTTTATGACAGATATATTTTACTATGTCAACATGTCTTAGTTGTCATTGTTTTGGTGTCAAATTAGTGTCAGTTGTGAAAAACAACCTGCTGCTCCTGTTCTTACTCTTATTATCTATTAGGATGTCAAGTCACTTCACCTTCATGTACATATCTACCTCAAATACCTTGTACCTCTGCACATGGATCTGGTACTGCCTGTATATAACTCCATTCTTGTGGATTTTTTTTCCTCTTGTGTAACTACTTGTATTTTGTGTTATTTATTTAACTGCATCGTTGGGAAAGGTTCGTAATCAAGCATTTCATGGTAAAGTCTACACTGGTGGTATTCAGCGCATGCAGCAATAAAATCTGTTTTTGATTTGATAATGGTGGTGGATATGTATATCACCAGAGGTTACTGGAACTCTCCTTCAGTCCCTGGAAAACTATTCAAGAGTGTCTGTCAAGGAGATATGCTCAGCCAATTGGATCGGTGTGTGTGGGAGTGGCAGCAGGGGGCAATGTCCACTTCCAACATCAGCTTGCTAGAACACTTCTGGTGCTTCCCTGTGACATCATAGTGACCTAGCGTTTCACTGTTGTTAATCCCGATATGGAGTGTCATTACACAGTCAAATCACCAGTCAATGTCATAACATCATAATGTCTAAATGTTTTTCAACAAAGTGTTTTTCATCGTAGAAAGTCAAACTGCTGTAGCATATGTAACAGTGTGTTAATCATGGAGCCGCAGGACTGCTCACTTCTGCACTGTGTTTTACCTGGCTGGGTGTATCTGTGGAGGGAGGTGGAAGGCAGGGGAGGTGCCGGGCTAGGCGAGGAGGTCACGTGATTACCCAAAAACGCAAGGGGAGGTGTGGCCATAGGAGGCGGCGCCCCCATTGGTGAAGGAGCTCCCATCGGTGGAAGGGCCCCATACTGCCAGGCTGGGGGTTGCTGGTAGAAGCTGTTAGCAGACACAGGTGGAGGAGGGGTGGCCTGCGCTGGGGGCATCCTGGGGCCTGGGCAAGGGCTGGTGGACTGAGGGGGGGTCATGGGCTGGGGAGGTCCCATAGGAGGCCTGTTAAACACTGGCTGACCTTGGGGGGCCTGGTATGAGCTGACTGGTGGGATGGGTTGGTAGGGCCCAGAGTTATAGAGTCCAGGGCCAGGCGGCATGGGCCCCTTGGCTTGCATTGGGTTGTATGGAGGCTGGTGGGCCATGTTGTAACCCGGTCCTGGTGGCTGCAGCGCTGCTGGATTCTGTAAGGGACCTGGAAGACAGGATCATGTCAGAGTTTAGATTCAAGGCCAGAAATAAAAATACAGCACCACACTGACATCCCATGTGAATGTCATTGCGATTCAATGTTCCAAACATATTGCTCACCATAGGTCTGCTGTAGAGGGACAAGAGAAACAAGTTTTGATCAGTCACAGAAATAAAAGTGCTGAAAACAAATTAGCTCGCTATTTAAAACAGATGGAGAATAAGCTCTGAAGGAAAAATACTGGAGTTTTGGTGTTGGTACAGCCAACTTGGGAAAAATTATATTGCGTTATTGTCAAAACTATATAATAAATTGTCAAAAAGAACGTCCCGATATGTAACTATCCCCCCCCCCCATTACTAAACTGCAGTGAGGGAAATTGGGATGTATATACAGACTCAATGCCTCCAAAATAAGGCAGATTCTCTGTGGACAGAATGACACAGCAACCACATTACTTAACACACTAACAGTGCAGGATATAGCCTAATCTCCTCACCTGGACGCCGCTCCATTACCAACAGCGAGGAACTGAACAAATTATACCAGACACAAAAAGAGACCAATCAATTACTCCTCCTAACCTTGAAGAGAACCTGTTTTTACATAACTTTACTATTCCTACTAATAATGAAATAGTCACGGCTGACCGGCGGCAACAGCATGCTACATATCCAAGAAGTCTTGAGCTACATTACAAGCTAGGATGGTGGGATTAGAAAACAACTCTTCTCAATGGCGAAGATGAACACCCATAATCCCCGCCTTTCCGGGCAGCGCCGGTGAAATCGGCAACATTAAGCTGCCGGCCGGCCAGTGGTCGTGTTGAAGACTTCCCTCCAATCACAGTGAACCTGGCCTGGGTCGAGTACAATTGCTCAGCCAATTATAGAGGCAAGTGTAGGAGTCAAACTCACCACTACCGTAGAGCAAACAGATCACTGATAAAATATGGTATTGTTTCAATAACGGCATTGTTTAGGCCCAAAGCAAAGTCTAGGAATTTCCAGGAATCAGCAAAGATATTCTTGATTAACAAGAGCCTATTGTTTTAACAAAAAGGAAAAGGAAATTAAGTATGATGAATTCAGCCAAGATTAAATACACTTTGGCAAGAATGATCAGAGTTCAAAAAACAGTATTGGAGTAGAGACTTTTTATTGCCTCTAACACTGAGATAAGGAAAAGATGAGGCCAGATGAACTATAGCCTAGGAGTTTAATCATAAATCATCAATAGCCAGACCCAACAGCATATGAAAGAGCTATCAAATGTACATAAACATGTTTGAGATTAAATATATATATATATATCGAGATGTGTTTTTTGGACTGGTACTATATATCGATTTTTTTTTTTGACTGGTACTGGCTCAAACACATTAAGAAAGAAAGAAATTCCACAAATTAACAAGGCACACCTGTTAATGGAAAAGCATTCCAGGTGACTACCTCATGAAGCTGGTTGTGGATGTGTGTGTGTGTACATACATACACACATATACATGTCATTCAGGGAGAGGAATGCCAGACAAAAAACGTCTGTTTATACTACTGAACCTTAAAAAAAAAAAGTCTGGCAACTAAATCGGATGATCCCAAATGTGCCACATGTACACACCGAGGTAGAGCACAAAAAAGGCGCTGTGGTACGTCATTCACTTCTGAGTAGTTGTTGCAAAGCATAACACGATTAGAATACATTTTTACATTTTAAGTGACACCGGCCAAGTGATTCGGATATGGCAACGTAGTACGCAACAGTCACGCGACCCATACACAAAGAACCGCAACAAATGAGAGGAAAGTTTAGCACTAAACAAAGACTATGCCCCTTTAAAACTAGGGGATGACAGTTTATCGGTGGACAGGGTATCAATCAAATTACAAGACTCAATATAGTTAATTTGATATTTTTGGTTAATTACTTTTGTTAAATATTTAATCTTTGTTCCACATACAAAATGAATCAACTAGCTAACTACACATTAAGAAAACTAGCTAGCTCAAAAACGGACAACTTGCAGAATCATCGTGACAACTATCAGTCTCTCCCCTGAACGTGGGCTTCAATTGAGAGTTATTCTGACTACAGATTACTTTGTAGTAATCTTCTAACGTTAGCGAGGCTGTCATTCAAGGTAGCACTAGTTGCTAACTAACGTTAGCGAAGCTTCTAATTTTCAGTTAGCTGTAATTGCTGTTAGTCTCTAGTCTATAACCAAATTTAGCTAACTAGATACCTGACTAAGTAAGTCAACTACTCTAGCTAAACCAGATCATCCTAGTTAGTTACGTAGTTGGGTAATCAAAGCAATCGCTTATATCCAAGTAGTTAGCTAGCTAATATTAACAATGTTTTTTTTTAAACTATAGTATTGATAAAATTACACTTACATTAGCCATAATTTAGGTTAGCATTATAAGCAAGGCAGCAAGCTAATGTAGTTAGTTAGCCATCTTGCTAACAAATCAGATTAGGATAAAGTAAAAGCCTATCTTGTTAGGTAACGCGTTAGTTTAGCTAGATATCAAACAGTTGTGAGGAGGTAACATTAGCTAACTAGCATTAATGCGAAATTGCTCACCATTTGTGTATGGCTGTCCTCCTGGCCCATTCTGAGAGTTGAACCCCGTACTTGACATCTTGAAACAGATACCGACCGTAAAGAAATGTAGACGCTTGATTGACGAATAGCTAGCTGCGTCTTACTTAGCTAACCGGCTAGATGTTTAGGTAGCAATGGGATATGTTTGTTTAACTGAGTTTCTTTACCACAGGCTTTCAGGTAAAAACAAAAAAAAGTTATTTAGCCAACTTGTTAGCTATCACAGACCATGGTTGGGACCGTTCCCCGTCCAACTACGGGTGGAGAAGGCCTTGTCAATATAATCGTGTGACTCTCCTTTCTCTAATATCTCTGATGCTTCTCTCTTCTTGCACAGGAAGTTGGGATCACACACCCAACGTAAAACCACCTCAAGCATGCGCAGTTGGTACACGTGGCACTTCCTGTGCATAGTGGATTTCTACAGTACTGGACAAAGTGAACCACTCGCAATGTTGTACTGTCTTCGCTTCCTCTGATGTTTGAATAACAAAACGTAGGATCAATTAAATACATGGTGACAGACTGTCTATTACAAATACAATTCGTTTATATAAAACCAGACTCATGGTTCACTTTTTAATTATACGTTTCTCCAGCGTGATGATTTCTTTACTGGCGTTGAAGACTGGCCTGGAAGTAGAAATATGTTCAGATCAGAAATATATACATACCAAACTGCCCCATCATCAGATAGTTAGTACAATATGGCAGGATGAATTTGAGTATTTAAATCTAATGTTTTCTGTGTCTTTACACATTTAGATTACACGAGTGCTAGAATTTGGTTCATATTTTTGTTCCCCTACCGGAAAGATGATTGTGAAACATAAACAGGAAGCGGCTAGGCCTGGGTTTGGGGAGTTATTGGACACCCATTGTATTGCTGTGTAACATAATACGAAGGTGGAGAGGAAGACGTGAATTGCGGGCTCTCATTTGACCATAAGGCAGATTTTCATGATTGTAAGAGCAAACACATTTAGTCAATTGATCTACACTTAGATAACGGGTAAGTGTTCGCATTAATTATTTCAAATATGGGGTTTGTGACAGTGTATTTGAACGTTAGGTAACAAGGCTAGGTAGTTAACGGTATACGCTAACGTTTGTCGGTCAGGAATCCTCAATCAAATTGCTGACGCTAGCTAATTAACCCTTTTAACTTATTTTGACACAATGTGGTAGGCCCATTTGTTTGTGAATTTCTATATTGAGATATTCTTTAGCTGTAACAAAGTAACAGCTTTACTGTCAATACACCTATCTAGTGCTTCCTTACGTTTGCAATTAGCTAACTTCTCTCACCCACTACACTAGCGCGATGCTACTATAGTCAGTCAGCTAGCTCTGAAAATGACACGTATCTATGAATTCAGATACACTAGTTAACTAAAGGTCCAACCAATCTGTATGCCAACTTACGTGTGTAGGTATGGTATGTCAACGCTACTGTATCTAGATTTTAATGTTAGCTAGCAAACTAACAACCTATAGTAAATGTGAACAACAAAACCAACTCTCGCTGCCAGCTAAATGTACAATTTGTGACTCACAGCTCGCTATCCTTTAGCTAACTTGGCTATCAAACGTTAGCTAGCCAGCTGGATATAGTCGTCATAACTATTATTAATCATGGCGATCTTGCATCGTAAATTAAACTGGTGATATGTTACCGACAGCCACCATTTCGAGGTCAAATTGTATTTATTTGTAGTCAAGGAAATCAAACTAGATAGGTTTCTGCGACATTAGTTACATTCGTTTGCGTGAGTTGGTGAATTCTTGCATTTGTTGGACATTTTATTCTAGCTAATAGAAATAACTAAATCAGTCAAATTTTTTATCTCCGGATTATCCACTATCTGACTATCATTTGTCTTCCAATTTCAGCCACTGCTGTTAAATGTTTCAGATTAGTTTGATACAGACTACATTGAATTTAATCCCAGTAACTTTATCTACCCGATTTATAGCAACTATGAAACTATGTTTCAGTTTAATACAAATCTTCCAATTTGCTATGTTGTTGTCTTTGGTCTCTTCTTATGTAGTGTTGTCTTTCTTTCTTTTCGTGATGTATGTTTTGTCCTATATTTTTATTTAATTAATGTAAAATTGTAATCCCACGGGGATGCAAACAAGGCACCTTTCTGCAGGGGGTCTTTGGATCACTACTGTCTGTAACCAAGGGTCAGTCAATCGTTCACATAACAACAGAATGCAGCACGCGACTGAAGCAGTTAGTTTTCTCTCCGGAAAGAGCGCGCGCTCTGGACAGCAGAGAGTAGAACGGCAGTTTGACGGTTAGTGAGAAGTCTGACCACGGAACCGGGAGGTTAACGATCTGTAACCGAAAAACAACTGGCATTTGAAACTTTTATATGTGAGGGAGAAAGTGTGGCAGAACAAGTATTATTAGCACGGTTAACTAAGTATTTTGCTAGCGTTAGCTGGATCGGATTCTCGTTACCTAGCCAGAGAGATGTTGAGCAACATTAGCCAATTTAACGGATCAAATCATTGAGTTTATGGTGTGAACATGAGCTGGCTAATAAAGTCAGACAGCTAACGTTAGCTAGCTAACTGTACAACATCAGATGAGCTGACGTTATTAACCTAACCAATTCGATATAGTTAACTGGTAACGTTATACGACTCCTTGCCGTTCCTCAAGTTAAAACGCGGTAGTTGCTTACTGGACCCTGGCAATCTGAAATGTTAACTAGCTAACGAACTAATGTTTTCTCTACAGTATGTAGTTAATTTTTAGAATGAGAGAATTAGGTGACAATGAGCCGTTGCTTGTTAAACAAGTTAATTCAGGGATCAAGTATAGCTGGGCCTGCCTTAAGCTGGATGCCACTATAGAGGCGAAAGGAACGCCACACACTTTCCCTCTTTCTCACTTTTTCAATACGGTGGAGAAGAAGTGGTACGGCAGGTGTACTGTCTGCCTGAAAGAGATCTATTATGCCAACAAAGGGTATCGTGCTCTGCTGGTCAATTTATAGAACAGATGTCCACAGGCAGAATGTGTACAATGTGCAGTGTAGCCCAAAGACATTGTTTTTGTTGTGTTGAACTTGACAGTAACACATGTGTTATTATTGCACACATGTAACCATGTACACTTGATCAATGTCTACTATAGTGGCTAATATAATAGAGCAAAAATAGAATGCCGTTTTGTTTCTATTTCTACCACAATTCCACGACACCAAGACTTTTGTCCACACACTCAATATTTGTGGTCACAAGCGTTCTATTATAAAGGCTGTCATGGCTAACTGCAATATTTGCAGTGAAGTCGAGGCAACAAATAACATTGGATTGCTTTCTTTCCATTTTTTAGGTTCACATTAACCACTTTATTTTGTGTGCAGAAATAATAATCAGACCCCTCTTTTACGCTGCCGCTACTTTCTGTTTATTATCTATGCATAGTCACTTTACACCCCTGATATCCAACAGGAAGTATATTTTATATATCATCCTTAAGTAAACTTCCTCTCCTGACCTCACTGCCCTTTGACCTTAATATTTAAATATCTTATAATATATTTTTAGGCTACATGCTTTATGCTAAATATTATTGTTGGGCATATATTGATCAATGACATAAGGGACTGTGGTGTTCAGGGGAATTAACATAATGAAGTAGAACATTATTTAACCCCCTAGAGTAGACTATTGACGTACCGGTGCGTCAATCTAAGTAACATAATAAATAAAAAAAATCTATCCCCATCAAAATCCGCTAGTTTAAGCCTGAGAGATCTGTTTTGCATGGGTGCATCTCAATCCACTGCTTCTGCCTATGTTGGCTTTCCACATTTGCGGTGTTAGGTGGCCGAGGTACAGCAGACTATAAGATATCCTGAAAATCTGTCTTCTCACGAAAACGTCTGTAGCATCCGAACGGTTTGACACCGCGCGACTCGTCTGAAGTCTGTACCGGCGATGTGCCAACTTCTGTTTGTAGCGTCCAAACCGTTTGGGCTACAGACTAATGTGACCCCACTGTGGAAAGGGGAGGATCCACAGGAGGCGAGGCCACGGGACTCGTCTGAAGGTAGCATTTTACATTTTAGTCTTTGTTGTTGTAATATCGCTCCCAAGTGGCACAGTGGTCTAAGACACTGCATCTCAGTGCTAGAGGCGTCGCTACAGACAACCTGGTTCGAATCCAGACTGTATCACAACAGTCTGTGATTGGGAGTCCCATAGGGCGGTACACAATTGGCCCAGTGTCGTCCAAGTTTGGCCGATATAGGCCATTATTGTAAATAAGAACTTGTTCTTAACTGACTTGCCTAGTTAAATAAAGGTTAAATAAAAAAATTGCACACAGACATCGCTGTTTGACTCAGAGCAAAACAGAGAACACCATCGTGTTCGTGAGAACCTCCCCTCACATTAGTCTGGAGCCAAAACGGTTTGGATGCTACAAACAGAAGCTGGCACAGCTATTTTTGATCTTTTCTTGTTGAAAAACAATATCCCATGTATAAATACATTAATATACATACAAAATAGGTTGGAGTAACTTCAAGGAGTTGGCTTGATGGTGCCCTCTGATGTCCTCGGCCTCCCCCCTTGCTTGTGTCATGTCAGAGGACACCAGGTGATAAATGAACTGAAAAGGAGACCGGATTAGGACTTAAGGATTCCAGCTTTAAGAACAACACAATTGAATACTAAATATATTGTATCTATGCAGGGTGACTACTGTGACTGTGTTTAGCATCCATTGACATAATCATGTAAAATCACAATGGTATGGTTGCCATCTTTAAAGTAATCAAGGCAATTGTTCAGCGTAGGGCTCTGCTCTCTTGCTTTGATAGCTAGATGATATAGTAGCTATCATCTCCACTAGCCTATATCTGCTGGCTACCAGGCTTCACTGTTCCAGAGTACGCTATTTACGCTACCATCCTCCGATGGATCACGTCACACACTGGGAGCCTGCCAGGAGGAGAGCTCCTGCTGACGTGTAGCCTAGTTCAGCTGTATTTGCATGGTCTTGATCTTTAGCTCACCTAAACTTTAGCCCTGGAGCTGTTTGCATGTTGCGTAACTAGAGCCACAGGGAGTCTGAGTGTGTGGACAAAAGTCTTGGTGTCGTGGAATTGTGGTGGAAAATAGCCACCTCAGCCAGCCAGGCCTCTTCTTTTTTTTTTTTTCGCCTGCTCAGTGCTCTCCGAAGGAAGCATTTATGTAGAGATGTTAGAGCACATTTCCTTTGTTACAGTGAACATTATGAAAGGGAATAAGATATTCTAGTGTAGCTAACCTTTTTGAGTGTGATTTGCAGATTATGTTTTAGTTGCATTGAAAGCTGCATGCAGACTTATGTTAGAGGACTTTTAGATGGTCATTTGTTTAGTCGAACAGTTCAGGATGCACTATGCAGAAATCTTTGTTCTTTAGTCATGAAAAGTACAATATAATAATGTTTGGCAAACAAAATCTGGTTGGGATTATCCAGTTCCAGGACCCATGGTCCACTTCAGCAGGCTCTGAGTCAGTGTTGTTAAGGCTATATTCAGGAACACACGTCTTGGCTGTTAGGAACGAGACCGTGTGAAGATTGGTCTGAACTGTCAGTACTTCTGTCCAATGAATCTGACTGGAACAAGATGATACTTCCTGAGAGGAGCCAATGATTGTCATGGTTCTTTGTGTCACTGATACTTCTGCTCGTTGAGGTAGCCAACCCAGAATTGTAATATAGATTGATGATGATCAACAGTTTTGGAATCTGGCAACAAATAAGTAATAGACTGTCTTCACTGTTGGATCACTCTCTTTATGGCTGATCTACAATGTCTCCTCCTGTTGGATCACTCTCTTTATGGCTGATCTACAATGTCTCCTCCTGTTGGATCACTCTCTTTATGGCTGATCTACAATGTCTCCTCCTGTTGGATCACTCTCTTTATGGCTGATCTACAATGTCTCCTCCTGTTGGATCACTCTCTTTATGGCTGATCTACAATGTCTCCTCCTGTTGGATCACTCTATGGCTGATCTACAATGTCTCCTCTGTTGAGATGTAGGAAAAAGCTTTTATTAGGCCTACATATTTTGTGTGGATGTTAAGAGCCAAGTAATCAGTCAACCGTTGTTTCATGTGCTGTACTTGCAGGCCTGTTGTTCATCACGTCTGTTCTTGCTGTCTTACAGGATTCACCAGCTCCGGATATGTCCTTCATATTTGATTGGATTTATAGTGGTTTCAGTAGCGTACTGCAGTTTCTAGGTAAGTACCATTCCAGCTGGATCTCAAGCTACCCAGTACTTTTTCTTATTTTCTAATTACCACCTGTTCTAAAGACTGACAAGTGTGGTACTAGAAATCCATGTTGTCCCTCTTGTGGTTGAACATGGTAGCTGGTGATTTTAGTAGTCTAGGACTAGGCCTATGAGTTGTTTTACAGTGTGTGCCCACTGCCTAGCTACAGTGAAACACAAACAAGCTCACAACAGGCTGCTGCTCCCACTCCCGTTAGCCTCCCTCCCCAGAGCCCTCTAGTTTCTGTGACACTAGCTAGCTCTCATCTCCGAGAGGTGTGGTGGCACTCCTGCTTACCTTGTTAAACAGGTACTGCCGATGTTCTCTTGGTGTTGCATAGTGATGACAACGGCTATGCCTAAGCTGACTCAGAAGAGTCAGGCATTCATCCAGGTCTCTGGGTATAATGGTTGTGTGTGGTAATGCAGGTCAGCAGTGTATTTTTAATCTCAGATAAAATGTATTGTTCACTATAGTTCATGCATACCTGATAGCATGTTTTAACTTGATACTTCCATACTTTCAAGTTTGACATATTTTGTTGATGAGAGGATTTATTTCTTAGACTTTCCAAAGATGTAGTTTCATTGTGAATACATTGTTAGGCAAAGGAAAGTCAACAAGTCTTAACAGGGCAAAGTGATAGTCACAGCTTCTTTGTTTTCAATGTACAAAGCATTTTCTGAAACAAATTTAAATTACATTTTAGGACTGTACAAGAAATCGGGCAAGTTAGTATTTCTTGGACTGGACAATGCTGGCAAGACGACGCTACTGCACATGCTCAAAGACGACAGATTGGGACAGCATGTGCCAACTTTACATCCAAGTGAGTAGATCTTTTATAGTCATATTTGTATAATTTTTCAATTCAGCTTCTTACCAGACCTAAGAGTTTGACAATCAAGCTAAGTATGGATCATCCTCTCAATGTTCATAAAAGGCTAGCGATATTGGATGGTTACTCAATTGACTGAGCTTGTGTAGTAGTTTCCCAATGCAACCATGACCCATTTTACCCACCAGCCTCGGAAGAGCTGACGATCGCTGGCATGACCTTCACCACCTTTGACCTTGGAGGCCATGCACAAGGTATGTGTGCCCGACTGGCCTTGTGTGAGAGAATTGATTTGTTAATTTGTGGTTCCCAGCAAAACTGCACTAATTTCTCTTATTTTGTGCGTGTGTTCACATAGCTCGCAGAGTGTGGAAAAACTACCTCCCCGCCATCAACGGCATTGTCTTCCTTGTGGATTGCGTGGACTTGCCGAGATTGCCAGAGTCCAAAACGGAACTTGATGTGAGTATCATTGATTTACAACCACATTGGAAAAGTGAAAATTATCACATTTCAACTTAAACCCTGCCAATTTTGTTTTGTTATGATTTCTTTGTATATGCTTGATGAAAGAATGATTTCTTTACCATTCCGAAAGTCTCATGATATCTGCTAAAAGTTAGTCAGTTGAGGGGACTCTCAAGTGGCGCAGTGGTTCGATCCCAGGCTGTGTCACAGCCGGCCGTGACCGGGAGACCCATGAGGCGGCGCACAATTGGCCCAGCATTGTGCGCGTTAGGGGAGGGTTTGGCCGGCCCGGATTTCTTTGTCTTATCCTTGTGGCGGGCCGGGCGGTGTTTCCTCCGACACATTGGTGCGGCCGGGTTAAGTGAGCAGTATGTCAAGAAGCAGTGCGGCTTGGCAGGATCGCGTTTCGGAGGACGCATAGCCCTCGACCTTCGCCTCTCCCGAGTCTGTATGGGAGTTGCAGCGATGGGGCAAGGCTTTAACTATCATCTGGAAATTGTGGAGAAAAGGGGTAGAAAGTACAAAATAAACAACTTTTGTCAGTTGCAATGAAGGCATGCCTGGACCTTTCACGAGTAGATAATGTCTAAGATCATGAAATGTTTGGTGTGGAGTAATGTGATAACTAACCACACATTTCCGTCCTGTGGTCCATACAGGCTCTAATGACAGATGAGACCATTGGAAACGTGCCTATCCTGGTCCTCGGCAACAAGATTGACAGAGCGGAAGCCGTCAGTGAGGAGACTCTGCGCGAGAGGTTTGGATTATATGGACAGACAACAGGCAAGGTAAGGAGATCCCTGCACTAACACATCTCCTGATAATACTGTGCCACCCACTCTTCTCTCCTCTTAGTGGAATTACTGAACTGTGCAACAAATCACAGTGCTACTGTTTTTAGAACGATACAAACCCTCATCCATGCAAGGGTCTTTATGGGCTCAGCAAAGCAATATCCTTTAGAACAGAAGAACAAAAACAAATGGAGCCTCACAGGTGCTTAGGACAACCATACATTTTAATGATGTGGTTCCCTGACAATGTTTGTATGGTCTCCAGGGCAACATTCCCATGAAGGAGCTGAACGCAAGACCACTGGAGTTGTTCATGTGCAGCGTGCTGAAGAGGCAGGGCTACGGTGAGGGGTTCCGCTGGCTCTCCCAGTACATTGACTAGAGCTCCGGCACCATGAGGCGCAACAGGGAGACGCCCCACTTCTACCACCGTCATACTCAGTCCATGTTTGGTTTATAAAGTCTGCCTCCCATCACAAAGAAACAACTTGAACCCAATAGACTTTTATTGGTCTCCAGAACACGTTTTTGGGGGGGGGGGGTTACACACTTTTTTTTTTCTTTTTTTTTTACACTTTTTCCAAGATAATTAACATAGCATTGGTTCTGCAGAAGTGTTAAAAAAAAATTCTGACTGATGAAGCTTTTCTATTTTGTTTCCATCTATTCACCTCCCCATGACATCTGTTGGTGTGACAAATGCAGTATATAATTGTAAATCTGTAAATGAATAATGGTATAGGCCACCTTCCACCACATTTTGAGCAGTGAGACAGAGTAGTTGTATGCATGCAATACACTTTTTTTAAACAGAAAAGGCAACATACAGACATGACTCGTGTTTAATCATTCCTGTCTTTTCTTCCTCCTATAAGTTTTACATGGTAAGAAATGTGGCCACTTAGACAGCAGCACTCACTTTAAAGAAACCCCTTCTGTCTCTCTGGCTGTGTCATTGTCTTATAATAAACCGAGCCCTGAATTGATCTTCATTAATGTATTGGAAATAGTTACATTTCTTAAAGAGTTTGTCACTTGTATTGGCATTTAAGGGAATCCCATTTCCAAACAGCAGTGTGTTGTCTGTGGACACGGACTAGTCCCATGCTCCAAGACGGGAGTGTAGGTAGGCCAACGGGTTGTAGGCTGCATGGACCTCTTGGTGTCGACGCGCGCTGTGTGAGACTATAGAATCACCATATACCACAATAAAATCTAATCTTATTGGTCACATACACGTGTTTAGAAGATGTTATTGCGGGTGTAGTGAAATGCTTGGACATTTTGAATTTGGAAGTAAAAAGGAAAAGGAAGTATTGGTTATATAACGATCTCTCTGTGGTTCGAGGTTCAAACATATTATATTTAACCGTGAATTAAATGTTTGAAAATAGCTTGATAATAACATGCAGTAAAAAGTGGTTGGCGCAATGTAACATCTAAGTAGCTGTCAATGTTAGAAAGCCATCATACAGATGAGTTCCCCCGAGCAGACCTGGGCCCAGTTTCCCAAAAGCATCTTAAGGCTAAGTTCACCTTAGAACCATAGGATCCTTTTGGGAGAACACTTAGGAAAACCTAGAAGGGACCATATGAAATGTATGCTTTTTTTATACGCGGTTTCCTTGATCAATGTGCATTATAAAAACTATTATGCATGCCTTGTTATTTGATTTTTTTTTTATGACCATGTACAGAAGTACAACAAGAGGGAGTTTTTCTTCTGTTCTGCCCCTTTGTGTCTCTATTTCCTCATTTTCCATGAGCTGTTCTGATAAGGGAGAGACTTACTGTTTGCATCATAAATTGTAATAAATGTTTGAATGAATAACCGACTTAACAGTGGTCAGTAAACAACAGTTATTTTTTGGGGGCGTGGCTCAGTCGGTTGACTTTGCTTGAAATTACACAACCGTTTAATGCGATAATGGACTCAATATTATCAAGGTATACCAACAGACCAGGAACGTGTTTCTCTTTCTGCTGACACAATAGATCCGTTCCAAATGGTACCCTATTCCCAGATTCCTGGGGTTGCCATTTGGGGGACACAAAGTTAAGATAATTTGGTTGTTAACCCTGGGGAAGTGTATTGACTGACAAGAATATATGGCAATATAATTTGACCTATATTTGCAGAGTGATGTGGACACTACAGTTAGCAGTGCATTAGTAGTGTATGGCCATGCCGATGCATTGCAACATTAGTCCACTAGAGGGCATAGCTGATAAGGTAGATAATATTCATTTTGTACTAATGTTAGCCTTTTTAAATTACATTAGACAGGTATTCAGTAAACAATACATTTGATAGGTAACATTGCTTTTTCTTTTGTGAAGCAATTATCCAATACAGTATCAAACAGTTTAAGTGTTTCTGCACATTTTTAAGGTTCAACTTTCAAATCAAATGTATTGGTCACATACACGTGGTTAGCAGATGTTATTGCGGGTGTAGCGAAATGCTTGTGCTTCTAGCTCCAACAGTGCAGTAATATCTAACAAGTATTATCTAACAGTTTCACAACATATACACAATTTCCACAGCACGCTGGCTTTTCTGGGCACCTCAGTCCTGCCACCGCCACAGTTCCACTCACAGTGGGCACCACCACCGCCTCACAGGGTTGGCCAGTCTAGGGTCCATGGGGATGGAGGTCTTCCACACCCTGGTGGACTTTTTTATTTTGGCTGGTCTGATGTAGAATCCCCTGGTGGTTGACTTCTGTGTTACACCCCTCAAGTGGGAGTCTGGTCTGATGTAGAATCCCCTGGTGGTTGACTTCTGTGTTACACCCCTCAAGTGGGAGTCTGGTCTGATGTAGAATCCCCTGGTGGTTGACTTCTGTGTTACACCCCTTAAGTGAGAGGCTGGTCTCTGTCTCACCTGTGCCCAGGGAGGATGATCTCTGGTCTGGGAATGGATCACTTGCTTTCCCTGGTCAGGCAAGGCTGTGGGCAATGTTGTCAATTTCCATAATGAAAAGTTTGATCTGAAGAGAACTTAATTGGAGCCTTCTTCACAAACCAGCTCTGCCAGCTCCATATACTTTACTTTGTGTGTACCACAGGAGGCTGCTGAGGGGAGGATGGCTCATAATAATGTCTGGTAAAGTGCAAATGGAATGGCATCAAGCACCTGGAAAACCATGTCTTTGATGTGGTTGATATCATTCCACTGATTCCGCTCCAGCCATTACCACTATCCCGTCCTACCAAATTAAGGAGCCAGTCATTACCACGAGACTGTCCTCCCCAATTAAGGAGCCACCAACCTCCTGTGGTGTGTACATAACATGGTTGTATGTGTGCAAACTTGTGATACTATATTTGGTAATTATTGCAGAATGTCATGTATAAGTACCCTTACGTGTTTATTTCAAAGTGTTTTTACTGGATACGAATAGATGATCGAAAATATGTCATTATTCAAAATACAAAGACCAAAAGCATTCCCACCTACCCCTGTGTCTGCCATGTTGTCTGTTCTGCTGCAGAGTGTAGTGCAACTGTTGTGACACGTACAATGACAGCACAGGACATACAGTACGACACGGAGGTGACTTCCCATTGCTGATGATGACATTCCCTCTGTCCCATTTCTGATTAAATCAGCATGAAGAGTGCCGTCCTTCCTTCTCAACAACTCACCTGTGTCTGTATTTTATTACCAAAAGCAAACTTCTTAAACTTCTGACAGTTATTGAAACTCACGAATGCATGAGACTCATCAGTAATGGTTGAACGTAAAAGACACACATTTGATACAATTCCATTTTAGTAACTTTAGCTATATTTCTTATATACAGTCAAAATAACTGCATGAATTAACTATTCATATCTCAATATAACGAAAAGGAGTTGTCATTTTTACATAACCTTTATTTTTCCAGGTTAGTCTCATTGAGATATCTTTTTAGCAAGAAACACCTTAATTCAGTGGATATTAACTGCTTTATGTTCTGTGGAAATGGGAAAGAGACTTTGTTTTTTCTCTACAGACGTGAGAAAGTCAACTCAATACATCCTCTACACAGGCCATAGACACCAATGGTACTTCCTATTTGTCGTTGTGCTGGGGAATGCAATAGAAAGCGGTATATATGTAAAGGTAGAACGTGTAAGTGTAGCCTACCGACTTTATTGGTGTTATAAGTTTAACTAAGGATGACCTCACCAGTGAGATGCCAACCATTCACAGTGCCAGACATGCTTTGATGTCTGGGGAGATACTGTAAATATGCAAAAGTATATGTGTGTACTGTACTCCGAGTCTGGATTCAGTCTTATTATTACAGTAGCTGATTGATTGATGGGTGAGAAAACAGGTATTTCTGGCATGTGGCTCCTATTCCCAGCTCAACAAAGGACACTAGACACACAAACACTACACAGGTAACTGGAATGTTTAAGGAAGTGTTCCATAAATAGTGTCCAAATGTAACGTTGAAGGGTTCCATAAATAGTGTCCAAACGTGACGTTGAGAAAGTGTTCCATAAATATAGTGTCCAAACGTGACGTTAAGGAAGTGTTCCATAAATAGTGTCCAAACGAGACGATGACAGTCATATGAATGAGTGTACTGTATGGGTCTGTGGTTATTGAGACTGTATACTGTATGGATAGTTAATGATGGGTCTGTGGTTATTGAGACTGTATACTGTATGGATAGTTAATGATGGGTCTGTGGTTATTGAGACTGTATACTGTATGAATAGTTAATGATGGGTCTGTGGTTATTGAGACTGTGTACTGTATGGATAGTTAATGATGGGTCTGTGGTTATTGAGACTGTGCACTGTATCAATAACCACAGTCTCAATAACCACAGACCCATCATTAACTATTGAGACTGTGCACTGTATGGATAGTTTATGATGGGTCTGTGGTTATTGAGACTGTGTACTGTATGGATAGTTAATGATGGGTCTGGTTATTGAGACTGTATATTGTATGGATAGTTAATGATGGGTCTGTGGTTATTGAGACTGTGTACTGTATGGATAGTTAATGATGGGTCTGTGGTTATTGAGACTGTGTACTGTATGGATTTTTAATGACCTAAATCCAATGACATACAGCGGGTGAAATAAATAAGTATTGAACACGTCACCATTTGTCTCAGTAAATATATATTCTCACCAGATGTTGGTAAAAACCCAAGTAATCCATACATACAAAGAAACCAAAACAAATAAGTTCAGAAATTAAGTTATGTGTAATAATGTGAAATGACACAGGGAAAAAGTATTGAACACATGAAGAAAGGGAGGTGCAAAAAGGCATGGAAAGCCAAGACAACAGCTGAAAACTATCAGTAATTAAAAAGCAATCCAGCCCCCTGTCAGTGCAAATTAATATCAGCTGATTCAGTCCCAACTGATGGCCTACAAAAAGGTCTCATTGCCAAGGTGTCACACAAGACACATCTCATGATGGGTAAAAGCAAAGAGCTGTCTCAAGACCTTCACAACCTTATTGTTGCAAAACATAATGATGGCATTGGTTATAGGCGCATTTCTACGCTTCTGAATGTTCCAGTGAGCACTGTTGGGGCCATAATACGGAAGTGGAAAGACAATCATTTCACCATACATTTGCCTCGACCAGGTACTCCTCGCAAGATTTCTGACAGAGGAGTGAAAAGAATAATCAGAAGAGTTGTCCAAGAGCCAAGGACCACTTGTGGAGAGCTTCAAAAAGACCTGCAATTAGCAGGTACTGTTGTCTCAAAGAAAACAGTAAGTAACGCACTCCACCTCCATGGCCTGTATGCACGCTCACCACGCAAGACTCCATTGCTGAAAAAAAAAGCATGTTGAAGCTCGTTTAAAGTTTGCTGCACAACATTTGGAAAAGCCAGTGAAATACTGGGAGAATATAGTGTGGTCAGATGAGAGCAAAATTGAACTGTTTGGATGTCATAATACACACCATGTTTGGAGGAGAAATGGCACTGCACATCACCCTAAAAACACCATACCAACAGTGAAGTTTGGAGGTGGGAACATCATGGTGTGGGGCTGCTTTTCAGCAAATGATACTGGCAAACTTCACATAATTGAAGGAAGGATGAATGGGCAAATTTATAGAGACATTCTTGACAAAAATCTGCTGCCATCTACCAGGATGATAAAAATGAAACGAGGGTGGACATTTCAGCAAGACAATGATCCCAAACACACAGCCAAGGAAACTCTCAATTGGTTTCCAAGAAAGAAAATAAAGCTGCTAGAATGGCCCAGCCAATCACCTGACTTAAATCCAATTGAAAATCTATGGAAAGAACTGAAGATCAAGATTCATAGAAGAGGCCCACGGAACCTTCAAGATTTGAAGACTGTTTGTGTGGAAGAATGGGCCAAAATCACACCAGAGCAATGCATGCGACTAGTTTCTCCATACAGGAGGCGTCTTGAAGCTGTCATTACCAACAAAGGCTTTTGTACAAAGTATTAAATAAATATCAGTAAGTGTGTTCAATACTTTTTCCCTGTGTCATTTCACATTATTACACATAACTTAATTTCTGAACTTATTTGTTTTGGTTTCTTTGTATGTATGGATTACTTGGGTTGTTACCAACATCTGGTGAAAATGTCATGTCAATATGGAAATATATTTACTGAGAAAAATGGTGACGTGTTCAATACTTATTTCACCCACTGTAAATGATACATTTTTTGTTTAATTCACATTAATTGACAACAACTACATTTAAATCAAAACTATACGTTGAAATCTGTGCCCAGTGGGTTGTATTTCAGTGAAATCTGGCAGTTAAAAGGGTCAACACTACTAAGAATGTGAGGCCGGACCAAGTCTTTTCAAAACACATAAGACCTGTCTTCTTGCCTAGCAATTAAACATTCACAGAATCAAGTTGACTTTTACAACTTTCCATTAGGTGAAACGAAGATAAAACACACACACACACTGGCCCTGCACTAATTATCTGCAAGAAATTTCCCCTCGGGGATCAATAAAGTATCTATCTATCTATCTATCTATCTATCTATCTATCTATCTATCTATCTATCTATCTATCTATCTATCTATCTATCAACAGCAGTGGACCATGTAGCTAGGATCCTATCCCCCCACTTCCTAGGATTAGTTCCGGTACACCTTGTGCTGAAGTATGTGCTGAAGCCAGGCCCATTTGTAAACTGTGAGCCGTTGCCAGAGAGGCAATACTTCACTCACAGGTTGCTGCCCGTTTCCGGGTGCGACACAAATTTTGCACCACGGTAACCAAAAATAGACATACAATGTTTACAGACTTGGAGCAATACTGCCTCTGACTATGGCACATCCACATCAATGAGATCACTGGCTCTGCTTGTCTTTAGTGGAGAGAAACAGGGAGAAAGAGCAAGGAGGAGGTTAGGGTTAGAGCCTCTCCTGATTAATGATGCAGTAGTAAATGGAGTCTTTGGTTGTTCACGACAAAAAACAAACAAACGAAGTACAAACTGGGAAGAATCTACGCCACTGCACAGGCATGCATGGAATGCCCCTCATGAATCACTTCCTTGTTACCATGGGAAGAGGCTAGGTGGCTGTTGGTGGCATCACACCGGTAAACATCTCTGAAAGGGTGAGCAAAAAAGAGAGAAGGGAACTGCAAAAGTGGTGGGTGTCCTTGAGTGACATCACTCAGAACAATGCCGCCTGGATCTTTCTCATACACGCATGGACACACACAATCCCAGAGGACACAGTCCCTGAATATACAAACTTAAACATTAGAGACAGCGCTAGTGGAGGGGGGACTCTCGGCTCTGTCAGCCCAAACACTTCAAAAGAGCCAAGAAGAAGGAGAAAGCCCTAGGCTATGACAGAGGATAATGCAACCGGTTGAAATACCCTCCCCTGATAATAAACATAGATGAAGACCCACTGTAATTCATTATTAACCTACTATTCTACAGCTTAATAAACACAGACTGAAGACTACAGGTCCCAGCCATCTTTGAAAGTGACAGGTTGGGGTTGGCAATAGAGCTTATCTCAAAAGTAGGACAGTATTGTAACTAGTTGTCCTCAGTGGTGTACTGTAATTGTAGCCTAGCACTAGGTGAAGAATGAAGAAGCCATTGATTTAAGTCATTTAATATGGCCACAAGAGGTCACTAGAGGTGGGTAATTGAGTGTTTCACTGTCAACACCTCCCTTCCGGCTTACACTGGTCTGCCGGAGAGGATCCGCAGTCTTCTCCTCCAAAATGGTTTTCCAATTCAGGCCAATTGATGTAGACGTACTGTCATGGTCGCAGCCACCATTTATGTTACTAAGGGATGCCCGGCCATAGCATTGGCATAGAAGGGTATATTCCTGCCAGCAAACGCCACTCCGAAGTTACTTTTTTCCACCTACCCAGCAGGAGACAAAATGATGGCTGCTCCCTCGTGTGGCAGGATGACCCAACCGTCACCTATTTGTGTTGAGGAGAGTTACACAAGGGGAAGAAGAGGACATGAGGGATTATTCACCAACAAAAACATCGCAGTCACGCAATCACATCACATTTACCAACTGTTTGTTCATACTGACCGACCGACATAAGAGGCTATCAATGAGTCTATCTAACCAGCAGTGAGGCTATCAAAGAATTATACTGAACAAAAATATAAACGCAACAATTTAAAAGATTTTACTGAGTTACAGTTCATATATGGAAATCAGTCAATTTAAATAAATAAATGAGGTCCTAATCTATGGATTTCAAATGACTGGGAATAAAGATATGCATCTGTTGGTAAAAGATACAGTTGAAGTCGGAAGTTTACATACACCTTAGCCAAAGACATTTAAACTCAGTGTTTCACAATTCCTGACATTTAATCCTAGTAAAGATTCCCTGTTTTAGGTCAGTTAGGATCACCACTTAATTTTAAGAAAGTGAATTGTCAGAATAATAGTAGAGAGAATGATTTATTTCAACTTGTATTTCTTTCATCACATTCCCAGTGGGTCAGAAGTTTATATACACTCAATTAGTATTTGGTAGCATTGCCTTTAAAATGTTTAACTTGGGTCAAATGTTTCAGGTAGCCTTCCGCAAGCTTCCCACAATAAGTTGGGTGATTTTTGGCCCATTCCTCCTGACAGAACTGGTGTAACTGAGTCAGATTTGTAGGCCTCCTTGCTCGCACATGGTTTTTCAATTCTGCCCACAAATGTTCTATAGGATTGAGGTCAGGGCTTTGGGATGGCCACTCCAATACCTTGACTTTGTTGTCCTTAAGCCATTTTGCCACAACTTTGGAAGTATGCTTGGGGTCATTGTCCATTTGGAAGACCCATTTGTGACCAAGCTTTAACTTCCTGACTGATATCTTGAGATGTTGCTTCAATATATCCACATAATTTTCCTTCCTCATGATGCCATCTATTTTGTGAAGTGCACCAGTCCCTCCTGCTGCCATCCCCATGCTTCACGGTTGGGATGGTATTCTTTGGCTTGCAAGCCTCCCCCTTTATTATTCCAAAAAGTACGATCTTTGTCCCCATGTGCAGTTGCAAACTGTAGTCTGGCTTTTTATGGCGGTTTTGGAGCAGTGGCTTCTTCCTTGTTGAGCGGCCTTTCAGGTTATGTCGATATAGGACTTGTTTTACTGTGGATATAGATACTTTTGTACCTGTTTCCTCCAGCATCTTCACAATGTCCTTTGCTGTTGTTCTGGGATTGATTTGCACTTTTCGCATCAAAGTACGTTCATCTCTAGGAGACAGAACGCGTCTCCTTCCTGAGCAGTATGACGGCTCCGTGGTCCCATGGTCCCGGGGCGGCAGGTAGCCCAGTGGTTAGAGTGTTGGGCCCATAACCGAAAGGTTGCTGGATCAAATCCCCGAGCTGACAAGGTAAAAAATCTGTCGTTCTGCCCCTGAACAAGGCAGTTAACCCACTGTTCCTAGGCCGTCATTGAAAATAAGAATATGTTTTTAACTGACTTGCCTAGTAAAATAAAATAAAAAAATACTTGTGTACTATTATTTGTACTTATGAACGTGGTACCTTCAGGCGTTTGGAAATTGCTCCCAAGGATGAACCAGACTTGTGGAGGCCTAAAATTCTTTTTCGGAAGTCTTGGCTGATTTTTTATTTTATTTTCCCAAGATGTCGAGCAAAGAGGCACTGAGTTTGTTGAAGGTAGGCCTTGAAATACATCCACAGGCACACCTCCAATTGACTCAAATGAAATCAATTAGCCTATCAGAAGCTTCTAAAGCCATGACATCATTTTCTGGAATTTTCCAAGCTGTTTAAAGGCACAGTCAACTTAGTATATGTAAACTTCTGACCCACTGGAATTGTGATGTAGTGAATTATAATAATCTGTCTGTAAACAATTGTTGAAAGAATTACTTGTGTCTTGCACAAAGTAGATGTCCTAACCGACTTGCCAAAACTATAGTTTGTTAACATGAAATCTTTGGAGTGGTTGAAAAATGAGTTTTAATGACTTCAACCTAAGTGTATGTAAACTTCTGACTTCAACTGTACCTTAAAAAAAGTTAGGGGTGTGGATCAGAAACCCAGTCAGTATCTGGTTTGACCACCATTTGCCTCATGCAGCGCGACATCTCCTTCGCATAGAGTTGATCAGGCTGTTGATTGTGGCCTGTAGAATGTTGTCCCACTACTCTTCAATGGCTTTGCGAAGTTGCTGGATATTGGCGGGAACTGGAACATGCTGGAGCATCCCAAATATGCTAAATGGGTGACATGTCTGGTGAGTATGCAGGCCATCGAAGAACTGGGACATTTTCAGCTTCCAGGAATTGTGAACAGATCCTTTCGACATGGGGCTGTGCATTATCATGCTGAAACATGAGGTGAGGGTGGTGGGTGAATGGCACAACAATGGGCCTCAGGATCTCGTCATGGTATCTCTGTGCATTCAAATTGCTATCGATAAAATTCTATTTGTTCGTTGTCCATAGTTTATGACTGCCCATACCATAACCCACTCTGTTCACAACGTTGACATCAGCAAACCGCTCACCCACACAACGCCATACACCTGGTCTACGGTTGTGAGGCCGGTTGGACGTACTGCCAAATTCTCTAAAACGTCATTGGAGGCGGCTTATGGTAGAGAATTTAACATTCAATTATCTGCAGTCAGCATGCCAATTACACGCTCCTTCAAAACTTGAGACATCTGTGGCATTGTGTTGTGACAAAACAGCACATTTTAGAATGTATTTTATTGTCCCCAGCACAAGGTGCACCTGATCATGCTGTTTAATCAGCTTCTTGATATGCCACACCTGTCAGGTGGTTGGATTTTCTTGGCAAAGGAGAAATGCTCACTAACAGGGATATAAACACATTCGTGTCATTGCAAGTAAAGCCTTCCTCAAAAAGCAGCGGCTCCACTCCCACTAGTTTCCCACATGTAGGATAGAGCGGCAGCATTCTCCTTCACCCATGCTGGGTATTTACTATGGGACGTCATACGTCACTTACAGCAAAAGGGCCCTACCTTGACCCAGGTCAAGAACAACAATAACAAACAAGCTTTCATTTCCAGCGGCTTGATGTGTAGGATACTTTAAACAAGCCCTCCACAAAGTCAACAGCTGTTTCTTTAAGAGCAGCGGGACACTAATTCACACAGACAGACAAGCTCTTCGCATTTAGCCTTTATGGATGGAAACAGGGGATTTCAGATAATTTAAAATGATTTGTTCAAACTAGCCTTTGGGTGCATCCCAAATGGCACCATATTCCCTAATATAGTGCACAGGAAGAGGGATCTGGTCAAACGTAGTGCACAATAACGGGAATGCGGTGCCATTGAACATTTTGTTATAAAGATTACCTCTGCTTCATCGAGGAATGGCATGTTTTGGTTTTGATGCTTATTTGGAAATGTCAACTGTTGATATAGGGAAATGATATAGTTCGCTACAGTATGTGCTATCAAGCACTGAAAGTAACTAGCTGTATGAGGATACTATTGTAAAGTTCACCTGTAAATGAATGTATTAATACCAACTAATTAATCACCTTAAGCTATTCTTACACACGCAGCTATGATGTCAACATTCACTAGGCCTACAACTTGTTTCATATGTTATGCGGCACTCGATCTCACAACCTACATGTAAAATACAAGTGATAGAAACAGTCTCTGACAATAAACCAGGGAGTATCTAGTCTAGTTACCTGATAGTCAGTGTAAAGGCCCAGATTTATTCAACACAGTGCGACTCTGAATCAATCAACCTTGAACACTCTTTAAAAAGGGTCATTCTGGGATTGACACATCCATTTTTGGACATCTAACTTAATGATATATAGCCATTGATTCTTGAAGCATATAACTTATAATCGCCTCATGAGCTTAGTTAAACTATTGTACCCCATCTCTCAGCTGTTTACCAAAAAGTGTCAGGTTGTCTGCTTTGTTGTTATTTTTTCGCAGATTGCCCCTTTAAAAAGAAGAGATGAGCTCTTGGGATGGTGAACTGAACAGAGAGACGAGCAGGAGCATGGGTACACAGAAAGCACTGCTTTATTGACTACACTGGTCAACCACTCCAGAGTGCCGGGGGAAGGAGGGGGGACAGGAACAGGTGTGGGGGGTCATAGTGGACGCAGCCGTCGTTAAGGCAACACAAACAGCATGCAGATACAGTCACATGGAACATCATATTGCTTTTTAATGTTTTGCTTAACATTGAATGTGTACAAAAAGCAAAAATAGGTTTTTGCACTAATGAAAAATAAGTTTCATTTTTCCTCCTACAAAGAAGATTCTAATACAAGAAAATAAATATTGCAAAAAAAGCCCAAAAATAATTTAAAATAGCTCTTCTTTTTAATATATGTTCAATATTTATCTTTGCTATTAACAAATGGCACAACATTCTTTGAAACAAAGAATACAGAAGGATAAACTCCTGCAACATTCATTTTATCGTATTGTAGAACTGATGCAGATCGAGCCGAAATGGGTGAGGAATTGAATTGTACACGGCAGAGATTTCAGCGCCTTTTAAGGAGAAATAACACAGGCAGGTGGAGGAGGGAGGAGGAACCATGTCAGAGTCTGCTTTGATAAGAGAGATCACTGACTCTTATCAAAATGATGGATGTGACCAGTAGGAGATATAGGACAGGCATTAAGAGAGGCGGAGTTTGCATCCCAAATGTCACCTTATTACCTAGTGCCCTGGTCAAAAGAAGTGCACTTTATAGAGAATAGGGTGCCATTTGGGATGTAGCCTGAATTTGGAGGCAGCAAAGTGATGCCAGATCAGTTACAAAAACAAAACCTGCTAAAAATCTGAGCTTGGCTCGGTTGCAGACACACTAACGGTAAATTGGCCCAACCTTAGGAGGAGCAGCTGTGGTTCTGGATATTAAACGTTATCTCCTGGAAATTGACTCATAAGTGCAGTCATACAGGTCAAGGAACGAACGTTGCAAACAAAATCAACATGGGAACAAGTTGTTTGAACTGTGGAACTTGAATAGGAAACCGAAATAAACTTCCTGTGCACTCTCCATATGAAAATTTGAAATGTTATTGGATAACTAAGTTTGAGCCCCTAACCTCTGGAGGAGAACTATTGGTTTTAATGAGAGTAACACATTCTGTGACCCTGCTGGTCAGAAATAGCTTGTGTGCATCCAAAATGGCATCCTATTTTCTTGATAGTGCACTACTTTTGGTCAAAAATAGTACACTATAAAAGAAATAGGGTACCATTTGAGACTCAACCGCTGTGCTGTCAGAGAGCAGCAGTTAGTTCCCTGTGAGTGTTCTCCACGGAGGAAGTGAGAGAACAAAAGGTCTCTCCCAGGCTTCAGCTGCACGCTGACCATTTTAACATTTAAACTAATCAGCCCACTGGGAAGCAGGCCTGACCATTTAAACTATCAGCCCACTGGGAAGCAGGCCTGACCATTTTAACTATCAGCCCACTGGGGAGCAGGCCTGACCATTTAAACTATCAGCCCACTGGGAAGCAGGCCTGACCATTTAAACTATCAGCCCACTGGGGAGCAGACTTGACCATTTAAACTATCAGCCTACTGGGAAGCAGGCCTGACCATTTTAACTATCAGCCCACTGGGGAGCAGGCCTGACCATTTAAACTATCAGCCCACTGGGAAGCAGGCCTGACCATTTAAACTATCAGCCCACTGGGGAGCAGACTTGACCATTTAAACTATCAGCCCACTGGGGAGCCGGCCTGACCATTTAAACTATCAGCCCACTGGGGAGCCGGCCTTACCATTTGAACTGCAATGAGCAATTCCCCCTTTTTGTGTTATCAAATAATTTTATCTCTGGTTCTATAAAACAAAAAGCAGAGAAAGCAAATATAAGTAGTTCCAGTGAAAACAGAAGTGTTTGCACTGAGTTTGTGAGCCACACAGAAGGGAGAGAGACGGGTGTTGTTCAGATTCCCTGCCTGTTTAAGTTCACTGTGTGGACAGCTAAAGCGCCAGTAAGGAAGCAGTTGGTCTGATTATGAGTCAGCATTGTAGTTATATGAGCCGCGGCAGAAGCGTTACAAAAACAGCTTGCGAAGGCTTTTAACAAGGAAACAAAAAAAGGTCTCTAGTACAGTATTATACATTATTGTTGGTGCATACAAAAACCAGATAGTTAAACGGCAGTCAAACTACTACAGCCTTGAACCAGTTCCCTATGGGAGGAAGCAGCTAACACAGAAGAGGAGATCCTTTTCAATGACGTCGTTTGTGAGCTGATGGCCTTTTCACGCTACAAACGACAACAGCAGCAGCAGTTCCTAGGTGGTACGGCGACAGCACTAGGACATTCATCCACAGCTACACCAAATCAGCATTTCTCAACCCTATTCCAGGGGACCCTCTGCCCGAATGTAAGTTATTTTTTCCCAGCCCAGCATTAACACCCTAAATTCAACTGACGATCAATTTGATTAGCTGAATCAGGTGTGTTAGTGTGGGTTGGAATGAAACGTGCAACCCTGTGGGTCCTCAGAAATGGGGCAAAGAAACCCTGCTTGAGGAAGATGGTAGGAAGATCCATCCATCCATCCATCCATCCATCCATCCATCCATCCATCCATCCATCCATCCATCCATCCATCCATCCATCCATCCATCCATCCATCCATCCATCCATCCATCCATCCATCCATCCATCCATACTCTGTAGGATAATACCATCCATCTAGGATATAATACCATCTATCCATACATCCATCCATCCATATATCTATACGCTGTATGAAAAGTGCTGTTACCTGCTGCCTGCTGGACTAAAAGACCTCACCGCCTCACTAAAACGGCAGCCTACTGTTTCTGAGGAAGCGGAGGAAGAGGGTGTAGATGCCCCACTCCAATAATAATAATAACCTGTTTTCTACTACGTTAGGGGCCGTACATGAAGGGCTCCATCTAAAACACTGTCTAGTCTAAATTGGTGTATATATTGAATATTGAAACCAAGTTTACATTTCATCGTCTTAGCAACACGTAAACGACTAGGTGGTTGGGTGGATTCTGTGGGGCTACTACAGCGCTAACCCCATTCATCCACCCAGACAACCTATCTGCAGACAACAATAAGCATGGTTGTTGTTATTGTATATGTTGTAATCGTAGAATAAGAATGAATAGAATGTGCAACTCATTCTATTTCTATGGTTGTAATGGTCTGTTTCCAAGGGTTACGGTGGATGGAAAGGAAGTGGCCAAAGGAAGTAACCAGACTGGCTGCAGACAGACAGAGCCACCTGACCAATACGCTGTTTTAGGGGGGTTTCATCCTGAATGTGTCCCACCTTGGACAGGACAGCAAACATAAAAATCTAGTCATCTTCTAAATCCCAACCCTGTTATAACATCACAGGGGGTGTCATTGGGCTCTGAACCATCAGCCACCCATACACACACGGTTCAGGAGCATTCAACTCTTCCCAGGTTGGGGGTGGGGGGGACTGGGGCACTCCATCCAGAGTAGGTCAGTGGCACAGAGGGCCAGTAAGTAACACCCTTAGGGGAGCAGGGAATGGGAGGATCCAAGGTGGAATAGTGGTGGTGGGTGTTAAAGCCGAGCCACACCATGCCAGCGCAGGCCTGAGCAATGCAGAGCTCCCAAATGAATCGACGAGAACAGCGCTGCTGGCATTAGGTAGATTTCCGTCTTCATGCCCTTTAGCGGATCCCATCGTGACACTGGAGAGTGAGGCAGCGTCCCAAATGGCACCATATGCACTATATAGGGAATATGGTGCCATATGGGATGCAGCCTGAGTGAGTGCACGCTGCCCAGTCTGTTTTACACTGCTCTTTGGCATCATCAACTCATGAGACCGCCAGGTGGGTAGTAGTAGTAGCAGTAGTAGTGTACTGATTGAGACAGGAGAAAAGCTCTCAGTACAGTAATAGTCAGTTCAAACAGTGAAGTTTTGCCAAAGGAACTTTTTCTATACATACTTATATGTATAGAATAGCCTTTTTATAGTATAATATATTCACGGTTTAACTTTGATTTCAATACATTTTCAAACCTTCTTATATGCCTTCTTCAAATTTTTTTAAACCCTGAGAAAATACTGTGGACCGCTTTACGTATAAAATACAACTCTCTGAGACGAAAAGAACAAGAGTTAAAACAAATGTACAAAGAACTAAAAAAAGAAGTCAGAATCCAGGAGTCTGTACTGTAGCTGATTATACCATTGGTCTGATGGGAGCAACAATGACTCTAGAAGTTGCTTTGTTGGGGCAGCACTTTGCACAACTATGGTAGAACTGTGTATCTGCGTGGCTTTGCATGTTGGGTTGATTAATGGCAAAAGCTGTATTTACATCCTTTTTTTAGGCACTATAATTAAGGTAATCTGTTTCGGTACGCTTGATTACCAATAGAACAGGTTTTCCTTTTTTTGATTGTAACAAATCAGATTATAGAAGTGATTGATTGATTGATAAATTCATTTTGGGGGAGCGACAGAAGGCACACAAGTCGTAAAATATTGTTTCTCCAATGATTCAAACGGAAGAGGAGGCAGAGTCAGTGAAGAGCTGACGTAATTCTCAAATAGTATGTTACAACAACGTCTGAATGCAGAGAGTAGCTTTGAGAATGTAATCAGGTGTGTTTGTGTAATGTGTGTGGTGTGTATGTGTGCGAGTGTGAGTGTGTTTATGCACAATGTTTGTACAGTTCCTGTAAGCTATTTGTGCTTTTAAAGGCTAATATTTGTGAGATATTTTCTGTACATTTCTCAGACTGATGGGTTAGCAGTTTAGCCCTGTTCTGGGTCTGATTCTGAACTGAAAGGCTTTTTTAACATCGTATCCCAGGGATCGCATCATGGGATCCATCTTAGGTCAAGAGAAAATAAGTGATTCATCTGAACTAGCTTATAATGCCCACAAAGCATTCACCCCAACTCTTGTGGTTAGTTACCACTGACCACACGCTGCTAGAAAGGATTGATGACATGGTTTACCACCATGATATACTTCAACATCTAAACCAAACAAAACCTAAATGTAACAGTCCAAATCCATTTCCTCTTTGTCTTCTGACATCATCATACAGCCTTTGTTACTTCAACTACTGACATCTAGAGTCTCATTGTTGAACTATGAAGCAGCTACATTCAAATCCCCAGAACAGAGCAGATAGACTGATTTATGACTAGTGATGTCCAGAGATTTGGTTCATTAAAGCGACCTAGAAAGAAAAGAACACAGACAGAAGCCATGGCAGCGAGAGCTGGGATGGAGCTCCAGTCAGTCTGAGAAAACAGTGTGTGTTCTGGTCGATAGTGTGTGTGTGCGCACGCACGCACGCGTCTCAGTTTTTTCTACAAAGCCAGCACGCTCCTCCTCAGCAGGTCCTTGCTCCCAGAATGCAACTGAGCCAGACGAAGCTTGCGGCCGCTGGAGCGCGTGTCCGACTCACTCTGCTCGGCGTCAGAGAAGTAGCCATCTGTCCCGGGGTCCAGCAGCGACGATGATGACGTCTCCTTCACTGGGTGGGAGACGCTCTCTCTCTCCCTTTCCAGGGGGTGCTCAACAGCTTCCTGCAACCCTCCACCCCCACCGTTCCCCCGGGACTTGCCCTGCCGGTGCAGGCGGAGGCGCAGGGCCGTGCGGGGACCCCCCCCTGACCCCCCCCCAGGACTACAGCATGGGGGGCAACAAGAGGCGGGCGCTATCCCAGTACCCGTGAGGCTGTCCCAGGGGCCACGCTCCTCCGAGATGTGACAGGAGTCCATTTTGGAGGTGGGTGGCTGCGGTGGCGGGTCCAGTGGGGCCTCAGTGCTCCTGGTCTGGGGGTGGTGGTGGTGGAGGGCCTTGGTGCCCCGGGACCTCTCCCCTCTACGAGTCACGTGGCCTGGCCTCTCCTCTGCCAGAAGAGCCCCCTTGGCTGTGGAGGCGGCGGTGGCTGCAGCAGCAGGGGGGGTGTCGGTGGTTGCTGCGGCTGTGTTGGTGGTGGTGGAGTGGTGGCCCCGGGTTCGGGGCTTGCCCCGTATCTTGCGGCCCAGCTGAGGGGTCTTCCAGGTGGACTTCATGGAGTGGTCCATCATAAGGCTGAGAAGGCTCTCCTCTCCCTGCAGCAGCTGGTCCGACAGCAGGCTGGCTGTCTTGTCATGGTGCTGCCCGGCGTCCAGGGCCCACTGGCTCAGCATGTCGTCAGCCGTGATCTGAACCGACTGGGCAAGCCAGCTGTCAAACAGGGAGTTGTCCAAAGGGAAGGTCTTGGGGAAACCTGGGGGAGAGACAGACAGACATATGAAAGGTGAGAAGGACCATAGAAAACACACTACAGAGCAGGGGTGTCAAACTCACTTCCTGGAGGGCAGTATGTCTGCTGGTTTTGTTATTTCCTTTCAATTAATGTCCAATTAAGACATAGTCAACCAGGTGAGGGGAGTTGCTGATTAATCATTGACCTTAATTGATCAATTAAGTACAAAAGAGTACCGAAAAACAGACACACGGCCCTCCAGGAATTTAGTTTGACTGTAGAGATTCACAGTGCTTTGGTTGATCTGTCTATGACCATGATATTAATGATACTGAATGTCTGTGGGAGGTTAGTAAGATCAAATGTTCCATCCAAAATATAAAGCTTTTTGGGAGGAAGTCTGGAAGAACCCTGGAACCCATAGGAAGAGGAAGTCTGGAAGAACCCTGGAACCCATAGGAAGAGGAAGTCTGGAAGAACCCTGGAACCCATAGGAAGAGGAAGTCTGGAAGAACCCTGGAACACATAGGAAGAGGAAGTCTGGAACAACCCTGGATCCCATAGGAAGAGGAAGCCTGGAAGAACCCTGGAACCCATAGGAAGAGGAAGTCTGGAATAACCCTGGAACCCATAGGAAGAGGAAGTCTGGAATAACCCTGGAACCCATAGGAAGAGGAAGTCTGGAAGAACCCTGGAACCCATAGGAAGAGGAAGTCTGGAAGAACCCTGGAACCCATAGGAAGAGGAAGTGTAGGACTGACTGAGTGATGGAGTACAGTACGGGGGGGTTTGACCACACTTTCTTTCACTGAATAATTTTCTTTCACTGAATTTAAAATAATTTAACAGACAGTATGTGTGCATCCCAAATGGCATCATATTCCCCATATAGTGCACTACTTTTAGCCAGAGCCCTAGGGGGTTGGTCAAAAGAGGTGCAGTACATAAGGAATAGGGTGCCATTTGGGACTCTACCTACCAACCCACTTCCTGTGTGAGTCTAAACAATGCATTAGCCCTGTTCTGGGTCTGTCAGTCCATCTGTGCTTTGTCACCACCACCAGGGACTTTCACTGTCAAACGCAGCGTTTGGAGATGATGCATGCTGCGTGTGTATATAAGATATGCATGGTTCCTTGTCTGTCATTATGGCCCAGTGTTAGCTGCCAGACAACAGAGGTGGGACCAAGTCACTATTATTCGAGTCACAAGCAAGTCTCAAGTCACAAGGTCAGAGTTCAAGTCGAGTCCCAAGAAGTCCAATTCGTGCATTCTAAGAGCAAGTCAAGTCGAGTCACAAGTCTCAAGTCAAGAAAACCAATTATATACATGCAATGACTTGTTCAACCTCAAATCTCTGTCTAAAATTGTCATGAAGATGAAATGGCGCTGGAGGGGAAGGCTGCCGTTTTACAGCCTCTTAAACAACTATGTTATTTTGTTAGTTTTTTTCTCTATGAGAAGAACTTTCTGCCTATCTTCATAATGTACTGTCTTTGACAAAACAGTACAACACCTGGCCAGATCATTTCAAGTCATCAGTCTCAAGTAAAGGTTGAGTCCCGAGTCTCCAAGTCTGAAGTTTTATTTTCTATCAAGTCGAGTCTCAAGTCATGTTCCTTGAGTTCATAACTCTGGCGAAAGGCTGTGAGAGAGAGGATGTGTCGTAAATGACACCCTATTCAATTTGTAGTTCACTACTTAGGCCAGGGATAGGGTGCCATTTAGGACACAGACAGAAAGAGAGCCACATCCACAACCCATATTCCAATCACATAATCAAATTCTACGAAGGCTCTAGGCTACTAGTTTTTTTATTTTTATGAAATAGTTTTCACAACAATCGTTTTTTAAATCATAGTTTAAGTTTTTATTGCTACGGATTTCGTGATGCAGTCAGCCTTTACGGCTGGGACCGCAAGTTTGTGTACCGGATTCCTGTTAAGTAGCAGTTAGCTGCTAGCCATAATGAAAACGGAGCAGGCTAATGCTATCAGGTCCACTGTCACCCAGGAGCCCTGCTTCCTGCCCATGGTTCTGGCCAACTACTCAAATATTGACACCATCGTCACTCACATTATTGTTACTTTGTTATATTGTTGTCTAATATCGTCTAATTTTTGTTTTGAATGTTCTTAAATGGAATGCAAAAATAAAATATATATATAAAAAAATTATTAGAAATTGCAGAAACGCAGAGTGGAAGTGGAGAAAGCCCAAGTTGCAGGTCCATTATGATATTCCGAGAGAGCAACTTGGCATATATGACAAGGCAGTTAGAAATGCCAGACGGGCTCATTTTTATAATTTGTTCACTATTAAATCAGAATCATTTGAGAGTGTTCTTCTCGACCATTGATGCCCTGATAAATCCTACCCCCGCAAAGCTATGTGAACTTTCCTCCACATCTAAATGTGATGAGTTTACCGAATATTTCAAAGATAAGATAACCAACATGATCTTAGAGCCAACACAGATGACAAACAGCTGCATTTGACACTGTTGATCATAATGTCCTTCTGGGTAAAATCATGACATCCTCCTTCTGGACAGACTGGATTTAGGACCTATTTAACCGGTCGAGAGTGTCACCATAACTCAGAGAAAATCCACATCACATGTGGCGTTCCACAAGGTTCGATTTTGGGTCCGGTACAGTTCAGTTTATATATACGCTACCGTTCAAAAGTTTGGGCTCACTTAGAAATGTCCTTCTTTTTGAAAGAAAAGCTATTTTTTTGTCATTGTTAATGTTGTAAATTACTATTGTAGCTGGAAACGGCAGATTTTTTATGGAATATCTACATAGGCGTACAGAGGCCCATTATCAGCAACCATCACTCCTGTGTTAGCTAATCCAAATGTATAACTTTAAAGGCTAATTGATCATTAGAAAACCCTTTTGTAATTATGTTAGCACAGCTGAAAACTGTTGTGCTGATTAAAGAAGCAATAAAACTGGCCTTCTTTAGACTAGTTGAGTATCCGGAGCATCAGAATTTGTCGGTTCGATTACAGGCTCAAAATGTCCAGAAACAATTAACTTTCTTCTGAAACTTGTCAGTCTATTCATGCTCTGAGAAATGATGGCTATTCCATGCGAGAAATTGAAGCTCTCGTACAACGCTGTGTGCTACTCCCTTCACAGAACAGCGCAAACTGGCTCTAACCAAAATAGAAAGAGGAGTGGGAGGCCCCGGTGCACAACTGAGCAAGAGGACAAGTACATTAGAGTGTCTAGTTTGAGAAACAGACGCCTCACAAGTCCTTAACTGGCAGCTTCATTAAATAGTGAAGAGGCGACTCCGGGATGCTGCAAAGAAAAAACCATATCTCAGACTGGCCAATAAAAAGAAAAGATTAAGATGGGAAAAAGAACACAGACACTGGACAGAGGAAGATTGGAAAAAAGTTTTTGGTGTTCAGATCACAAAGAATAACATTCATGAGACGCATGCCAAATGAAAAGATGCTGGAGGAGTGCTTGACGCCATCTGTCAAGCATGGTGGAGGCAATGTGATGGTCTGGGGGGTGCTTTGGTGGTGGTAAAGTGGGAGATTTGTACAGGGTAAATGGGATCTTGAAGAAGGAAGGCTATCACTCCATTTTGCAATGCCATGCCATACCATGTGGACGGCGCTTAATTGGAGCCAATTTCCTCCTACAACAGGACAATGACCCAAAGCACAGCTCCAAACTATGCATATTATTATTAGGGAAGCAGTCAGCTGGTATTCTGTCTATAATGGAGTGGCCAGCAGTCACCGGATCTCAAAACTATTGAGCTGTTGTGGGAGCAGCTTGACCGTATGGTACGTAAGAAGTTCCCATAAAGCCAATCCAACTTTTGGGAGGTGCTTCAGGAGGCATGAGGTGAAATCTCTTCAGATTACCTAAACAAATTGACAACTAGAATGCCAAAGGTCTGCAAACATTGTCAAGATGCGGCTGTTTCTCTCTCAGACTGATACAGAGAGACTCATCCATGCTGATTACAAGCAGGCATGACTACTGTAATTCTCTCCTGTCTGGTCTACCCAAGAAAGCCATTGGTCAACTGCAAAACATATAGAATCCTGCAGCATGGGTACTGACCAAGACCAGATAGAGAGCACACATTACACCGGTTTCAAGGTCTCTGCACTGGTTGCCTGTAAGTTTTATAATTAAGATTCTTCAATAGGTTTTAAATCAATACACGATTGTGCACCCCAATACAATTCAGACATGCTTTTAAGTTATGTACCCAGTAGGTCCCTCAGGTCCTCTGGCATTGGCCTTTTAACGATCCCAAAGCCTAGGACAAGAGGCATGGAGAGGCAGCCTTTAGTTATTATGCCCCCAGCTTCTGGAATAGCCTGCCAGAGAACCTGAGGGGGGCCGAAACTCTGGACATATTTAAAAGAGATCTTGAAACACATTTTTTTGCGTTGCTTTTCCTCAGGCTGCTTTTTAGTTGTTCAGTTTGTGTCATTCTATTGTTTTTTATCTTATGTTTGTTGTGTAGTAAAATATTTCAGTTTTTAATTTCATTGTTTTTTTCCTGTAAATTGTGTCTGAAATGTGCTGTATAAATAAAGCTTGATTTGATTAAACCCGCAGTCTGGTAGATGCTGTATGGTATCAAGGACAGTAAGCTGGGTAACACCCTCCACTCCCCCAACCCCACCCCCAAACCATACACACTAGGCTCCTGCCAACCCAAAATAAATAAAATATAATCAGAGAGATGGAGCACATGCACCTGCTAACAAACCACTCACTCACACATGCACACACACACACACACACACACACAAACAAAGACACTGACCCATAAGCCTCTTTAAGGTAGACCAGCTGAAAATACAGTTAAACCCTTTGGGGCTGTGTTGTTGTTGTTGGGATGAGCTACAATAACCTCCTTAAATGTGTGTCTCTCTGTCTGGCGTGGAGTGGTATCTATCTACTCTGGAGATGAGGAGAAAAGCGCTAGCTGGTGTAGGGAGTATTATCTGTGGTAATGCTGGCTCCACACACCCAGCCTGCCTCCCTGCCGTGTTGAATGACATTTAGATCTTACTTAGAATGCCGTTTTTAATCATGGTCATTAACAAAGCAGGCTAATTTCACCACAGCCACTATGGTAGTCTGGGAAGAACACAACAGAGGAGAGGAGGCAGGGAGTGATAGAGGGAGAGAGGATAGAGGGAGGGAGGAGAGGATGAGGGAGAAGGGAGGATCCAACTTGAGTCACTCTGGTAGGCATGTCAACATCTCAGCACAGAGACACACAGTGATGGAGGGAGGAGGGGTGTGGGAGGTTACAAAACTGAGATGATTCACTCTACTATACCTGATTCACTCTAGTCTACTGTACCCAATTCACTCTACTGTACCCGATTCACTCTAGTCTACTGTATCTGATTCACTCTAGTCTACTGTACCTGATTTACTCTATTTTACCCGATTCACTCTAGTCTACTGTACCTGATTCACTCTAGTCTACTGTACCTGAATCACTCTAGTCTACTGTACCTGATTCACTCTAGTCTACTGTACCCAATTCACTCTACTGTACCCAATTCACTCTATTTTACCCGATTCACTCTAGTCTACTGTATCTGATTCACTCTAGTCTACTGTACCTGATTTACTCTATTTTACCTGATTCACTCTAGTCTACTGTACCTGAATCACTCTAGTCTACTGTACCTGATTCACTCTATTTTACCCGATTCACTACTGTAACCAATTCACTCTACTGTAACTGATTCACTCTACTGTACCCGATTCACTCTACTGTACCCGATTCACTCTACTGTACCCGATTCACTCTAGTCTATTGTACCTGATTCACTCTACTGTACCCGATTCACTCTAGTCTACTGTACCCAATTCACTCTACTGTACCCAATTCACTCTAGTCTACTGTACCTGATTCACTCTAGTCTACTGTACCTGATTCATTCTAGTCTACTGTACCTGGTTCACTTTAGTCTAGTGAACCTGAATCACTTTAGTCTAGTGAACCTGAATCACTCTAGTCTACTGTACCTGATTCACTCTATTTTACCCGATTCACTCTAGTCTACTGTACCTGATTCACTCTATTTTACCCGATTCACTCTATTTTACCCGATTCACTACTGTACCTGATTCACTCTACTGTAACTGATTCACTCTCCTGTACCCGATTCACTCTCCTGTACCCGATTCACTCTCCTGTACCCGATTCACTCTAGTCTATTGTACCCAATCCACTCTAGTGTACCCAATTTACTCAAATCCACTGTACCTGATTCACTCTATTGTATCCAATTCACTCTAGTCTATTGTACCCGATTCACTCCAATCTACTCCAATGTACCCGATTCACTCTACTGTAACCGATTCACTCTTGTGTACCCGATTCACTCTAGTCAACTGTACCTGATTCACTCTAGTCAACGGTACCTGATTCACTTTAGTTAAGTGTACCTGATTCACTTAATTTTACCCGATTCACACTACTGTAACCGATTCACTCTCGTGTACCCGATTCACTCTAGTCTATTGTACCTGATTCACTCTATTTTAACTGATTCACTCTCGTGTACCTGATGCACTCTACTGTACCTGATGCACTCTACTGTACCTGATTCACTCTAGTCTACAGTACTTGATTCACTCTACTGTACCTGATTCACTCTAGTCTACTGTACCTGATTCACTCTACTGTACCTGATTTACTCTAGTCTACTGTACCTGATTCACTCTACTGTACCTGATTCACTCTAGTCTACTGTACCTGATTCACTCTATTTTACCCGATTCACTACTGTACCCGATGCACTCTACTGTAACCGATTCACTCTACTGTAACCGATTCACTCTACTGTACCTGATTCACTCTAGTCTACTGTACCTGATTCACTCTATTTTACCTGATTCACTACTGTACCCGATTCACTCTACTGTAACCGATTTACTCTAGTCTACTGTACCTGATTCACTCTAGTCTACTGTACCTGAATCACTCTAGTCTACTGTACCTGATTCACTCTATTTTACCCGATTCACTACTGTAACCAATTCACTCTACTGTAACCGATTCACTCTAGTCTATTTTACCTGATTCACTCTAGTCTACTGTACCTGATTCACTCTAGTCTACTGTACCCGATTCACTCTAGTCTACTGTACCCGATTCACTCTAGTCTACTGTACCTGATTCACTCTAGTCTACTGTACCTGATTCACTCTAGTCTACTGTACCTGATTCACTCTAGTCTACTGTACCTGATTCACTCTAGTCTACTGTACCCACCCCGTGAGATCCTCCTGTTACCCCACTCCCTACGGCCACACTCAAGACGCATGAACACTGATTCAATCGTATATGACCGATACCATTGTCTGTTATGTTTGTCAAAAATATAACTCAAGACAACTATTGTGTCCCAAATGGCACAATATTGCACTAAATAGGGAATAGGGTGCCATTTAGGATGCAACTTCTAACATCTGTCCAATCCCTCTATCGTCCCCTCTCCTCTAGCCAGTCACGTGTCCCTCTTCCCCCCTCCAGTCCTTAGAGACCTGTGCCCACCAGGCCAGGAAGAGTTGCTGTGATGGCGTCATCAGCACCCCCGGGCCAGCAGTTTCCATGACGCAGCAACAGCACCAGCACCTCTGCTGGAAACAGGAGACCTGAGGAGGAGGTGTGGAGGGTTGAGGAGGGGATGAGGGAGGGACAGATGGAGGGAGGGACATAGAGAAGGGAGGGAGGGAGGGGGGAACAGACAGAAGGGAGGGAAGGAGAGAGGGGGGAACAGAGAGAAGGTAGGGTGGGGGGGAACAGAGAGAAAGGAGGAAGGGGAACAGAGAGAAGAAAGTGCAGGGGCTATTCGTGACTCACTCCACCCCACCTCTCCTCTCCATGTTCACCCCACCCCACTGCGCATCTCTGCTGGCTGCAGCCCCCCCTCCCCTCTCCTGGCTCTGGTCCGTGAACCCTGGGGCCTAGGCTGCTGTGGTACGATAGCAGCCCACCATAGGCTAGGCTCGGCAGGGCTGGGAATGTGCTAGCTGGGACAGGACCAGGCTAGGCTAAGCTAGGCTAGGTAGGGCTAGGGAGGTAGGAAAGCTAAGCTAGGCTAGGTAGGGCCAGGGAGGGAGGAAGGCTGAGCTAGGTTAGGTAGGGCCAGGGAGGGAGGAAGGCTGAGCTAGGTTAGGTAGGGCCAGGGAGGGAGGAAGGCTGAGCTAGGTTAGGTAGGGCCAGGAATGTGCTGGCTGGGGCAGAGCCAGACTTGTGTTTGTGCAGGCCCCGCTACAGTCTACCGATTGTTCTCAGGTGCCAACCGTCGCCCTGACAACCCCGCATACGCACAGAGCAAGGAAGGGGGGGGGGGGGGGGAGTGAGAGTCAGAGAGAGAGAGAGAGAGAGAGAGAGAGAGAGAGAGAGAGAGAGAGAGAGAGAGAGAGAGAGAGAGAGAGAGAGAGAGAGAGAGAGAGAGAGCACTCTGTAAACTTGACACCTGAAGAAACACAAATTAAGTGTTAAAATCATGCCCAAAGTATCAGTCTGGGGATAGAACTCAATATCAACCAGAAGGTCTTTAAGTCGATTCCACCACTATAGCCAACTAGTGATGGGGGGGGGATTGCTACAGTTACATATCATATTTTTTACGATATATCATATAGTTTTGACAATATCGCAATATTATTTTTGCGCTAGTTGGCTGTACCTGCAGCAAAAGTATTTGGCCTTCATAGTTTGTTCTCCATCTGCTTTTTAAATACTTTTATTTCCATGACTGATAACTTATCATGGCTGTATCTTGTCCCTCTGCAGCAGACATATTGTTAGCAATATGTTGGAAGATCGAATTGCAATAAAATCACAGTATCAAATCGCAATACATATAGAATCGTGAGAATTGCAATACATATCTTATCCTATCGTGCACCCTGGAAATTATCAGCCCTAGTGGCCAGATGCCAGTCTGTGGCTGCTTCCCAAAATGTGGCTGCTTCCCTATTTTTCAAGTGGCACCGTTGTTTTTGACCAATCACAGTAGAAAACATAACCTGCGTAGTGATACATCAGAACGTACGTCCAACAGCAGGACCAGCTAACTTGCCCTCTCTAGCTAGCTGGCTAACACTCTCAGTTTACAGTCAGGTTTAACAATTGGAAAAAAGATCCCTTTTCACACGTCGATAATGTTTGTTTATTTCGTTGCTATGGTCACCGCCGGGTATCCTCCTTGTGTGAAGGCACTAGCAGCTTTGACTAGGACAAGTGGGTACTCTGCAAACATCCGCTCAGCCCATAACTCAGTGTATGCAAAGCGCTTAACTCTCTCCCTGGCCATATCTGATCTGGCATCGCCAAGGACTCAACTGGTATCTCTAAATGGCAGTATATCACACCAGCCGACAGGAGAGAGCCGGTAGTACTCCATCATGCATTTATGTTGAGAAACAACACACACACACACACACACACACACACACACACACACACACACACACACACACACACACACACACACACACACACACACACACACACACACACACACACACACACACACACACACACACACACACACAGTGAGTGCAGCGCTGGGGTTAAGTTCTTCAAGGTAAAGCTGGAGTGTATGTCAACCTGTTCCTACATGGTACAACAACGTCTGTCTGTCATCAGGAGTCTTATCAACCTGTCTGTCAAACCAAAACTCCTTCTGATACTCTAATGGAGCATCCTCATCACTACTCATCTACTGAAGCATCTGCTACCACAACATGCTACCAGTCTCACACCACAAACTATTAAGGATCACAAACACAGCATCTAAACCGATTGGACTCCCCGCTCCAAAACTCTCCCGTCTGAATGAACGCGCTATCCAGTGCAAAGCCTGCCACATGATCTCCAGCCTAGACCACTCACTCCAGCACTGCTTTGATCTTCTCCCATCAGGTCGGAGATATCGGACAATTAAATGTCACTCTGCGCGCTTCAGGAGGAGTTTGATCCCAGGGACTATGACTATTATGAACAAGTTCATGTACTGTAGCTACCTCCTATGGGCGGGTGGTGTACTATTTATGGCTGACTGTTTGTTTCCTGCTGGGTTTTCTAAATGTTTTGTGTATGCAATGTGAGCTGTGGCAAGATTTTCCTCTTGTAGGACAACAAACCTGATCTACACAGACACACATCGTCCTCAGTCGTCCGTCAAATACTTATCATGGAAACATGGCTATCTGGTTTCTGACTGATGGTTGACGACCAACCTACTGTAAGTGACCTTACTGTCTATCGTAACGGTGTTACATGTGTGTCCTGAGTTACAGGTGGACCCAAGTCTGAAGGCTGAAGTATGTGTTGGCGGTACCAAAGTTGTGTACTGCACTGCGCTTCTACGGTGTCAGAAATAGGTTCCCCATAATGTAATAGGTATCAATAATAGGTTTCCTTATGCAAGTCCTTTGCTAGGTCCACCTATGTACTGGTTTGGAGTGTTTAACTTAGTGAAAGGCTGAAAGTAAAGTACATGGATCAGCATTGGGAAGCCCTGGTCCTATGGGAGCTCTTAGAGATATAGGCTATGTGAACACATGTGGGACATGATTATTCTTTGGTACTGATACAAAGGCTCCGGCCACAAAGGTGCCGGTGGTCACAAAGGAATGGCTGGGGATGAAGGATGCTTCTTGTGACCAAAGAATAATCATGAAGGATGCTTCTTCTTCTTCATCATGATCATCAGCTGGGGAGAGTTTGGACACTGATATAGGGAGAATCTCATTGGCACACTCCCCACCGCCTTCTCAAAACAACGGTCGTCACGATACCAGAAGTTTGACTTCGATACGGATACCAGGTTTAGTATCACGATACTCAATACCGAAACTTTACTCCCAAATCGATACTTGATACAGTAACGATTTCACGGCAAAGAAATGAAAGTATATAAGTCACAGAATGACTACTAAGCTTTATTTCTTCAAACATTGAACAATATGTTGATAAAATAACTAGAATATATTATATTCTATATTACATTTCTTTCTAAATTAAAACACCCAGAACAGAGCAGCACGTCTTGCTCTTCACTGTAATTTGTTAAGCTAACAAGCTAGCAAGAGGTTGCATAGCAACAGCATCAACTTCCGGTAGACAGGTGTAGCGCTAGTACACTAAACAAAGGATACAGTTCGTTTTACAGTATACAAAAAATAACTAATAGTATATACTCATTAAGTATGTAGTATGTTAGTATAGGTAGTTGAACACAGCTTATGTGTTGAAAACTAAAAAATTGTTTGCATATCAACTTACACACACCTCTGACACACTTACCCCACCAGACATGCCACCAGGGGTCTTTTCACAGTCCCCAAATCCAGAACAAATTCAAGAAAGTGTACAGTATTACAGTGCATTCGGGAAAACATATTCAGACTTTTTCCACATGAAATAAATAAAAATCTACACACAATACCCCATAATGACAAAGCGAAAAAAAAGAAGAAAAAAAAACAGAAATACCTTATTTACATAAGTATTTAGACTCTGCTATGAGACTCGAAATTGAGCTCAGGTGCATCCTGTTTCTATTGATCATCCTTGATTGGAGTCCATCTGTGGTAAATTCTATTTTTTAGACATGATTTGGAAAGGCAAAAACCTGTCTATATAAAAGGTCCCACAGTTGACAGTGCATGACAAAGCAAAAATCAAACCATGAGGTTGAAGTAATCGTCCGTAGAGCTTTGAGACAGGATTGTGTCGAGGCACAGATCTGGGGAAGGGTACCAAAACATTTCTGTAGCATTGAAGGTCCCCACAATGGCATCCATCATTCTTAAATGGAAGAAGTTTGGACTCAAGATACTCTTCCTAGAGCTGGCCGTCTGGCTAAACTGAGCAATCGGGGGAGAAGGGCCTTGGTCAAAGAAGTGACCAAGAACTCGATGGTCACTCTGACCGAGCTCCAGAGGTCCTCTGTGGAGATGGGAGAACCTTCCAGAAGGACAACCATCTCTGCAGCTCTCCACCAATCAGGCATTTATGGTAGAGTGGCCAGACGGAAACCACTCCTCAGTCAAAGGCACATGACATCCCGCTTGGAGTTTACCAAAAGGCACTTAAAGAATCTCAGACCGTGAGAAACAAGATTCTCTGTTCTGATGAAACCAAGGTTGAAGTCTTTGGCCTGAATGCCAAGCATCACATCTAGAGGATACCTGACACCATCCCTACTGTGAAGCATGATGGTGGCAGTACCATGCTGTGGGGATGTTTTTCAGCAGCAGGGACTGGGAGACAAGTCAGGATCGAGGGAAAGATGAACGGAGCAACGTACAGAGTGATCCTTGATGAAAACCTCAGACAGGGGTGAAGGTTCACCTTCCAACAGGACAATGAACCTAAGCACACAGCCAACACAACGCAGGAGTGGCTTCGGGACAAGTCTCTGAATGTCCTTCAGTGGCTCAGCCTGAGCTCGGACTTGAACCCAATCGCACATCTCTGGAGAGCCCTGAAAATAGCTGTGCAGCGACGCACCCGATCTAACCTGACAGAGCTTGAAAGGATCTGCAGAGAAGAATGGGATAAACTCACCAAATACAGGTGTGCCACGCTTGTAGCATCATACCCAAGAAGACATGAGGCTGTAATCGCTGCCAAAGGTGCTTCAACAAAGTACTGAGTAAAGGGTCGGAATACTTATGTAATTCTAAAAACCTGTTTTCGCTTGGTCATTATGGGGTATTGTGTGTAGATTGGTGCAGAGAAAAAAACAATTTAATCCATTTTAGAATAAGGCTGTAACATAACAACATTATGAAAAACACTTTCTGAATGCACTGTATAGAGACATTATTGCATGGAACTCCTTTCCATCTCATATTGCTAAAATGAACAGCAGACCGGGTTTCAAAGAACAGATAAAGCAACATCTCACGGCACAACGCCTCTCTCCTATTTGACCTAGATATTTTGTGTGTATGTATTGATATACAGGTTATGTGTGCCGTTTTTTAAATGTATGTAGTTCTGTCCTTGAGCTGTTCATGTTTATTAATGTTCTGTATTATTTTATGTTTTGTGTGTACCCCAGGAAGAACACCAATACCAAATACTAAAGAGAAGAATCTCAAATTGTTCTTATGCAAAACAATGAGAATCAGAGCATACAAAATAATTGTACAATTACATCTAAACTGTTTTAAAATGTAATTTGATAGTGTTCATTTGCTCACCTATGGCCATAACATTGGCTCAAATGACATTCATTAGACCAATGATTAATTACAGCTAAATAATGTAATGTATTAAATCAGGGATGGGCAACTTTGATGGTGGCCACAAAAAGTTTGGATCTCGGTTGTGAGTGTTGCAACCAAGGACAGATGATTTTGCGCGCTTCAGCACTCGGCACTCCCGTTCTGTGAGCTTGTTTGACCTACCACTTTGCGGCTGAGCCGTTGTTGCTCCTAGACATTTCCACCTAACAATAACAGCACTTACAGTTGACCGGGGCAGCTCTAGCAGGGCAGAAATTTGTAGAACTGACTTGTTGGAAAGGTGGCATCCTATGACGGGGCAATGTTCAAAGTCACTGAGCTCTTCAGTAAGGCCATTCTACTGCAAATATTTGTCTATGGAGATTACATGGCTGTGTACTCAATTTTATACACCTGTCAGCAACGTTGTGACTGAAATAGCTGAATCCACTAATTTGAAGGGGTGTCCACATACTTTTGGTGATATAATGTAAGTTGAAACCCAGACTGAGAAATATAGGTGATGATTGGCGCCGCCCTGTGTGGTCGCCTGTTAAGCAGCTTGCATTGTTTGTGCGTTAATTGTTGTTTTAGTATGTTTTCTGTGAGGTTTGTTTGCAACAGTTGAACTATAAAAGTTCAGGATTATAGAGTGCTACTGTTTTACGAAGGTTTTAGCGGTCCTTTTAATCACTGAGGCACTTTTTATTTTTCTCAGCGCTGAACATACACGCGAGTCCTCAATTATTTACAACCAAGCACAGTCCTGGATTTAGCACATGCAGCGCTGCTTCACGTATATGACATGAAACACATTTGACAAAAGTACCGAAAGTAAATTCTAGTACCAAACTGTTTATCATGTTCTTGTATCAAAAGAGTACAGAACTTTCGGTATACTGTGCAACACTACTTAAAACCCATTGGATGAGGAGGTCAGAGGGGAGGAACCTCTGGCTTTCTCATCCAATGGGTTTTGAGAAGGAGGCGAGGAGTATGCAATTGAGATTCTCCCATGGTCTCCAGAGATGTGCACATGCACACTCCCCATTATGGATTTGAAATGATTGGATTGGTGTAAGCATTGGCTTGGGGGGAGTTTCCACCATTATTAAATCCATGACATGGAAGTGCACACTTCCGGTGAAGGGCGGTGAATCGGGAGGCAGATGTGTGAGACTGGACATTCCTCTACTCCCCACAGTCATGAGAGGTGTGATGTAATAGCAACTCAGGGGGGAGTGTGTGGGGGTATGGGTGTTACATACATCATTAACTCACCTGGAAACTCACACACACAGACACCCCCACCCCCCTCCCCCTCGTGGTGTGTCAGACTTACCTAGCTGTTTCAGGAGGGAGCCATTCTCACACTTCCACCTCTCTTTCTTCTTCTCTGGAATGCTTTTCCGCCGCTCCTTCGCCCTCTCCTTCACCCTCTCCTTCACCCCGTTCTGCTTTCCCTTCTGCCCCTTCATGGTTTTCTCTGCAGAGGAAATAGAGCAACATTACAGTGCAGCCATGCATGCACTCTCAGGGAGAGGCAGGAGCAGGCCTACACTACGATTTATTGCAGTGGGGGACATTAAGGAAATCTGAGGAAAACACTCCTGAAATTCTATCAACACATCTAATATGCTACACGCAAAGAGAACACACTTGACCATTGTTAGTCTCCCTTCCGGGACAGCTACAAGACACACACCTGCCCTCCCTTCGGCAAATCAGATCACGCCTCCATCCTGCTCCTCCCCCACCTATAGGCAGAAACTTAAGCAAGAAGCACCAGTGGTAAGGACTGTTCAACGTTGGTCTCACCAATTGGAATCTATGCAATTTTGATAACGAGGACTGGGAAATGTTCCCGGGCCGGCTCTGGGAATAGTTTCTTATACACTGACTCGGTGACTGGGTTCATCAGAAAGTGCATAGAGGATGTTGTTCCTAATGTGACGAGGAAAAATAATCTAAACCAAAAAACGTGGATCGATGGTAGCATTCGCGCAAAACTGAAAGCATGAACCACCACATTTAACCACGGCAAAGTGACTGGGAACATGGATGTATACAAACAAACCAGCTATGACCTCCGTTAGGCACTCATAGAAAAAAAAAACAGTACAGGGACAAAGTGGAGTCGCAATTCAGCGGCTTCGAGCAAAACAAAACACACAGCCGTCGACGTGGGCCCCTGTCACTCACGAGGAGTGTGCTCCCGATCTCCATGGCCAACATGAGTAAGACATTCATGCATGTTAACCCTTGCAATGCTTCAAGATGTCCACCATTGTTCCTAAACGAAGGTAACTGAACTAAATGACTATCGCCCCGTAGCACTCACTTCTGTCATCATGAAGTTCTTTAAGGGGCTAGTTAAGGATCATAACACCTCCCTCTTACCGACACTCTAGACCATGTGTCAAACTCATTCAATGGAGGGCCAAGTGTCTGCGGGTTTTTGCTCCACCCTTGTACTTGATTGATGAATTAAGGTCACTAATTAGTAAGGAACTCGCCTCACCTGGTTGTCTACGTCTTAATTGAAAGGAAAAATCACTGCACACTGGTCTATCCCACCTGGACAAGAGGAATACCTATGAAAGAATGCCTTTAACACCAGCCTTCAACACCATAGTGCCCTCCAAGCTCATCACTAAGCTCAGGGCCCTGAGTCTGAACCCCTCCCTGTGCAGCTGGGTCCTAGACTTCAAATCAAATCAAAATGTATTGGTCACATACACGTGTTTAGCAGATGTTATTGCGGTTGTAGCAAAATCCTGATGGACAGACCCCAGGTGGTGAAGGTAGGCATCAACACTTCCGCCACGCGTTTCCAGCTGTGCTGTTGCCCCCCCCCCCTCCCCTGTTTGAACATGCTCCCGCTGCTTAGACCAACAGTGGAGCGGGTGGCGTGCATGGCAGACTTCCTCTCATGCTGGTTATAATAGAGGCTGAAGTGTGGGGGCACTGGGGCGTACTGCACTGTACTGTGTGGAGCTCCACTGACCTCCTTCCCTCACGGTTCCCCTAACATGGAGGAGCAGGACAAGCATGAGAGGACCTGAGTGGTACCTCACGGTGTCCTCCCGGTGGGTTGTGTTTCACACTGAGGCTACCCATGGTGTGCGTGTGTATACCCGTGTGTCCATGGTGTTTTAAAAATCTGTTGTGTGGGTGTTTGCCTGAACACAGTGCCGGTAAGTGTTACTGTGACTAGGATAAAGTGTATATTAATGAGTGATACGTTGGCTAGTTGTGTGAAAAACCCATCCTCAGTCCAACTTGGAGAGACATTTGAAAAAAACATTGTTCTCTCTCTCTCTGTGTCTCTTACTCTCAGTGTCTCTCTCTCTCAATCTCAGTGTCTCTCTCTCTCACTCTCAGTGTTTCTCTCTCTCACTCTCAGTGTCTCTCACTCTGTGTCTCTCACTCTCAGTGTCTCTCTCTCTCTCTCTCAGGGCCAGATGTACGTACATTTGCGAATGCAGCGTTAATAGCGCCATGGCCAAGACGCAGAAAGTGCTTGATGTGAAACCGCAGTGTGCGTGTTATGTACCAAACCTGCAGTTCATCAGGTAATCAGCACATTTAAACATCATACAAGCCCGGAATTAAAAAACCCACACAAAAGAATGCCATCTGGACCGAAATCACAAAAAAAATCAATGCAATATCCTCGACCGGTGGAAGAGGTAAAAAAGAGGTGGCAGGACCTCAAACGCCGTACCAAAGAAAAAGTTGCATTTAACAGGGCATAGGCCAGGAAAACAGGTTCAGGTCCCCCAGAAGTGCGCGAATTGACCACTGTTGAAGAGGTTGTGCAGCAAACGCTGGTTGCTGAACAGGTGGAAGGTGTGGAAGGAATTGATACTGCTGAGTCCACATTAGAAAATGAAGTCTGATTTAAGATTAAATAGTCGTGATTGTAAATTGACTTTTTATATTTATATTTA
>CM042391.1:36050477-36097977 GCA_023634145.1 Thymallus thymallus
AGTAGTGCACTACAAAAGGAATAGGGCACCAGGATAGGGACAGTCTACATTCTAGTCAAGTCTTAAAGGTCTGCCTACTGGGTTAACCTTCTTGTAGACCCAGAGCAGGACAAAATAGAGTGTTGTGTGTGTGTGGTGTATGGTGTGTGTGTGTGTGTGGTGTATGGTATGTGTGTGTGTGTGTGTGTGTGTGTGTGTGTGAATGTATGGTTTGTGTGTGTGGGTGTGTGTGCATGTGTCTGTGCATGTGTCTGTGTGTGTATGGTATGTGTGTGTGTGTGTGTGTGTGTGTGTGTGTGTGTGTGTGTGTGTGTGTGTGTGTGTGTGTGTGTGTGTGTGTGTGTGTGGTGTATGGTGTGTGTGTGTGTGTGGTGTATGGTATGTGTGTGTGGTGTATGGTGTATGGTATGTGTGTGTGTGTGTGTGTGTGTGTGTGTGGTGTGTGGTGTGTGGTGTATGGTGTATGTGGTATGTATATGTGTGTGTGTGTGTGTGTGTGTGTGTGTGTGTGTGTGTGTGTGTGTGTGTGTGTGTGTGTGTGTGTGTGTGTGTGTGTGTGTGTGTGAGTGTGTGTGTGTGTGTGGTGTATGGTGTGTGTGTGTGGTGTATGTGTGTGGTGTATGGTGTATGGTGTGTGTGTGTGTGTGTGTGTGGTGTATGGTATTGTGTGTGTGTGGTGTATGGTATATGTGGTATGTGTATGTGTGTGTGTGTGTGTGTGTGTGTGTGTGAATGTATGGTGTGTGTGTGTGTGTGTGTGTGTGTGTGTGTGTGTGTGTGTGTGTGTGTGTGTGTGTGTGTGTGGTGTGTGTGTGTGTGTGTGGTTCACGGTATGTGTGTATGGTATGTGTGTGTGTGTGTGGTGTATGGTATGTGTGTGTGTGTATGGTGTGTGTGGTGTATGGTATGTGTGTGTGTATGGTGTGTGTGTGTATGGTATGTGTGTGTGTGTGTGTGTGTGTGTGTGTGTGTGTGTGTGTGTGTGTGTGTGTGTATGGTATGTGTGTGTGTATGGTATGTGTGTGTGTGTGTGTGTGTGTGTGAGAGAATGTATTGTGTGTGTGTGTGTGAGAATGTATGGTGTGTGTGTGTGTGTGTGAGAATGTATGGTGTGTGTGTGTGTGTGTGAGAATGTATGGTGTGTGTGTGTGTGTGTGTGTGTGTGTGTGTGCCACTCACCTCCAACTAGGTCCTCCTCCAGCAGCTGGATCTGCAGGTGGAAGATCTTCTCCTGGAGGTCACACAGAGAGGTCTTCATCTTCTCCCGCCGAGTCACCATGTAACACAGGTTCCTCACCTGACATACAGAGACAGAGCAACACAGCAGTCCTTTGAACCCATTATAATAACCAGGCTGGATCTACAGCAGAGATATGCCCCATTAAAACCACCCAGCTTCCCTCCCTCCCACTCATTCTGTATTCAGTCTCAGATTCCCAATAGGTTAGGGGTAGAGAGGTAGGTGTAGGAGCTCCAGACTGCAAGCCCAGACTCCTAGCTAGCCTAATTATCTTAGCAGCAGTATTCCCAAGCCCCCCCCCCACACTGTCAAATCACTTTCATATGTTTTCATGTGTGTTTTGGGGGCTCTGGTTTGGCAGTGGGACAAAATGTGGCTGGTGGAGGAGCAGTGTGTGTGTGTGTGTGTGTGTGTGTTGTGGAGAGCTGTAGCGACTAGTCTCCTCACAGGGAACTCTCTGCCTGGTTCGGCCATAGCCAATCTACTGAGTAGTCACCAGTAAACCAGGCAGGTGCTGGCTCACAGCCACGGACTGGATACACACACACACACAGGGACAGGATACACACACACAGAAACGCATACACGTCTGAGTGCTCCCAGTGTGTCATGTGTCAAAGCACATCTGTGTTAGAGTGTGTTTTTTCTCCCGAGTAGATCTCAGTGGACATCTTTATTAATGTACTTGAGAGTGTGTGACTAAGGATTAGTTATGATGGGAAGAGGGGAGTGAGAGTGAGAGTGAGAGAGAGGAGTCTGCATGAGTGTGTGGCAGGCAGACAGACGAAGGGAACAGATCTGTCTGTGTTGTGAGGTGTCCATCCTGTCACTCAGATGGTACAGCATGGCAGAGCTGAGCCAACCAGACTGTCAACAAAGACAGATCTGTTCCCTCTGTCTCTCTGTCTGCTCGCCACACACACACACACACACACACACACACACACACACACACACACACACACACACACAGAGTCAGATATATACACACACAGAGAGCGACAGATATATATATACACACACACACACACACACACACACACACAGTCAGATATATACACACACAGAGAGCGACAGATATGTACACACACACACACACACACACACACACACACACACACACACACAGAGTCAAATATATACACACACACACACACACACACACACACACACACACACACACACACACACACACACACACACACACACACACACACACACACACACACACACACACACACACACACACACACACATACAGAGATCCCCTGCTGATTTTGTTTGTTTGCCCACTGACAAAGTAATGATCAGTTCATAATTTTAATGGTAGGTTTATTTGAACAGTGAGAGACAGAATAACAACAAACAACTCCAGAAAAACTAATGTAAAAAATGTTATAAAGTGATTTGCATTGTAATGAGTGAAATAAGTATTTGACCCCTCTCAATCAGAAGGAGTTCTGGCTCCCAGGTGTCTTTTATACAGGTAACGAGCTGAGATTAGGAGCACTCCCTTTAAGAGTGTTCTCCTAATATCAGCTTGTTACCTGTATAAAAGACACCTGTCCACAGAAGGAAATCAATCAATCAAATTCCAAACTCTCCACCATGGCCAAGACCAAAGAGCTGTCCAAGGATGACAAGATTGTAGACCTACACAAGGCTGGAATGGGCTACAAGACCATCGCCAAGCAGCTTGGTGAGAAGGTGACAACAGTTGGTGCGATTATTCGCAAATGGAAGAAACACAAAAGCACTGTCAATCTCCCTCAGTCCGGGGCTCCATGCAAGATCTCACCTCGTGGAGTCATGAGAACGGTGAGGAATCAGCCCAGAACTACACGGGAGGATCTTGTAGCTGGGACCATAGTCACCAGGAAAACAATTGGTAACACACTACGCTGTGAAGGACTGAAATCCTGCAGCGCACGCAAGGTCCCCCTGCTCAAGAAAGCACATGTACAGGCACGTCTGAAGTTTGCCAATGAACATCTGAATGATTCAGATGAGGACTGGGTGAAAGTGTTGTGGTCAGATGAGACCAAGACCGAGCTCTTTGGCATCAACTCAACTCGCCGTGTTTGGAGGAGGAGGAATGCTGCCTATGACCCCAAGAACACCATCACACTGATCATTTCTTTGTCAGTGGGCAAACAAACAAAATCAGCAGGGGATCAAATAATTTTTTCCCTCACTGTATATACACACACCGAGAGTCAGATATACAGTTGAAGTCAGAAGTTTACATACACCTTAGACATTTAAACTCAGTTTTTAATTTTCCTTCCTCATGAAGCCGTCTATTTTGTGAAGTGCACCAGTCCCTCCTGCAGCAAAGCACCCCCACAACATGATGCTGCCACCCCCTGTGCTTCACAGTTGGGATGGTGTTCTTCGGCTTGCAAGCCTCCCCCTTTTTCCTCCAAACATAACAATGGTCATTATGGCCAAACAGTTCTATTTTTGTTTAATCAAACCAGAGGACATTTCTCCAAAAAGTACGATCTTTGTCCCCATGTACAGTATCAAACCGTAGTCTGGCTTTTTTATGGCGGTTTTGGAGCAGTGGCTTCTTCTTTGCTGAGCGGCCTTTCAGGTTATGTCGATAAAGGACTCGTTTTACTGTGGATATAGATACTTTTGTACCCGTTTCCTCCAGCATCTTCACAAGGTCCTTTTCCCACCAAAGTACATCTCTAGTTGACAGAACGCGTCTCCTTCCTGAGCGGTATGACGGCTGCGTGGTCCCATAGTGTTTATACTTGCATACTATTGTTTGTACGGATGAGGTCTTGGCTGATTACTTTTGATATTCCCATGATGTCGCGCAAAGAGGCACTGAGTTTGAAGGTAGGCCTTGAAATACATCCACAGGTACACCTACAATTGACTCAAATGATGTCAATAAGCCAGAAGCTTCTAAAGCCGTGACATCATTTTCTGGAATTTTCCAAGCTGTTTAAAGGCACAGTCAACTTAGTGTATGTAAACTTCTGACCTTCTGGAATTGTGATATAGTGAATTATAAGTGAAATAATCTTTCTGTAAACAATTGTTGGAAGAATGACTTGTGTCATGCACCAAGTAGATGTCCTAACCGACTTGCCAAAACTATAGTTTGTTAACATGAAATCTGTGGAATGGTTGAAAAATGAGTTTCAACCTAAGTGTATGTTAACTTCTGACTTAAACTGTGTACACACACACACACACACACACACACACACACACACACACACACACACACACACACACACACACACACACACACACACACACACACACACACACACACACACACACAGAGAGAGAGACAGATATACACACACACACACACACACACACACACACACACACACACACACACACACACACACACACACACAGAGAGCGTCCGATATAGAGACAGATACACAGTACTGTGCAAAAGTTTTAGGCAGGTGTGAAAAAATGTTGTAAAGTAAGAATGCTTTCAAAGGAATGCTTTCAAAAATCAAACAGATATAATAATCAATTAACTAAACGCAAAGTGAGTGAACAGAAGAAAAATCTAAATCAAATCCATATTTGGTGTGACCACCCTTTGCCTTCAAAACAGCATCAATTCTTCTAGGTACACCTGCACAAAGTCAGGGATTTTGTAGGCATATAGGCGCTAATGATCATCAATTCAATATGTACACCCCTGGTCAAAAGTTTAGAATATTACTCATTCAAGGGTTTTTCTTTATTTGCACTATTTTTTACATTGTAGAATAAAAGTGGAGACGTCAAAACTAAAAAGTGTTAAACAAATCAAAATATATTTTATATTTGAGACTCTTCAAATAGCCACACTTTGCCTTGATGACAGCTTTGCACACTCATGGCATTCTCTCAACCAGCTTCATGAGGACCGCCACAGGAATGGAAGACCCAGAAATACCTCTGCTGCAGAAGATACGTTTATTAGAGTTACCAGCCTCAGATTGCAGCCCAAATAAATGCTTCGCAGAGTTCAAGTAACAGACACATCAACATCAACTGTTCAGAGGAGACTGTGTGAATCAGGCCTTCATGGTCGAATTGCTGCAAAGAAACCACTACTAAAGGACACCAATAAGAAGAAGAGACTTGCTTGGGCCAAGAAACACGAGCAATGGACATTAGACCGGTGGAAATTTGTCCTTTGGTCTGGAGTCCAAATTTGAGATTTTTGGTTCCAACCTCAACCAAATTTAGATGGTTTGGGATGAGTTGGACTGCAGTGAAGGAAAAGTAGCCAACAAGTGCTCAGCATATGTGGGAACTCCTTCAAGACTGATGGAAAAGCATTCCAGGTGAAGCTGGTTGAGAGTGATCGACTGTTCGATCTCCAAGGAATTCCTAGTCGATCGGCAAACATTTATGTAAAAAACCCAATGATAAAGCCTTGTGTTCTTATTTATTTTATTAGTCTCGGGTTGTTGGCGGTAGGTGCACCCGATTCAGCTGCCCTGCGTGCCGGTTAGGCAAACTGTTGCCATTTTGAACCATTTCATGTGTCTGAAGGTACAAACTCTGCCTTCCACTGGCCAATGTCTGCAATAACAGTACAGGCATAAAAGAAAGCTACAGCAAAGTTGATACTGTGAGATTTCAAAACCATGACTAGAAAGAGACTGTTAACGAAAAAAACAAAGAGCTGCTGTTTGTATGAGCGAGTTCATGTTTAAATTCTTACTCCTCACTGTCAACACTTTGTATTTCCATAGCGCAACAAGAAGCACTGCAGCAGTAATGAATGAGTAGGACAGTGTAGCGATTGGCTTGTGTTGTTGTTATTAATGCAATTCAAGAGCTTGGGTCTTTTTCAATAGGAATATTTCACTTTCTCTGTTCATAGGAGTAACAATATGAATTTGTGCATGAGGCAGAAATAATTCAGTGCGACTCGAGTTTTGCCATCAGCTGGAAGACGGTGTCCCTTTTTGGTCAGTGTCATTGGAGGAAAGGGAGCGGAAGGATGTTCAGAGGCGGACCCTCAGTCTGCTGCTCTCTCCCTCCACTGAGACAGACCATCAGATGCATGCACCATTTTGAGAGAAAGACATACAGTGGGGAGAACAAGTATTTGATACACTGCCGATTTTGCAGGTTTTCCCACTTACAAAGCATGTAGAGGTCTGTAATTTTTATCATAGGTACTCTTCAACTGTGAGTGACGGAATCTAAAACAAAAATCCAGAAAATCACATTGTATGATTTTTAAGTAATTAATTTGCATTTTATTGCATGACATAAGTATTTGATACATCAGAAAAGCAGAACTTAATATTTGGTACAGAAACCTTTGTTTGCAATTACAGAGATCATACGTTTCCTGTAGTTCTTGACCAGGTTTGCACACACTGCAGCAGGGATTTTGGCCCACTCCTCCATCCAGATCCTTCAGGTTTCGGGGCTGTCGCTGGGCAATACGGACCTTCAGCTCCCTCCAAAGATTTTCAATTGGGTTCAGGTCTGGAGACTGGCTAGGCCACTCCAGGACCTTGACATGCTTCTTACGGAGCCACTCCTTAGTTGCCCTGGCTGTGTGTTTCGGGTCGTTGTCATGCTGGAAGACCCAGCCACGACCCATCTTCAATGCTCTTACTGAGGGAGGGAGGTTGTTGGCCAAGATCTCGCAATACATGCCCCCATCCATCCTGCCCTCAATACGGTGCAGTCGTCCTGTCCCCTTTGCAGAAAAGCATCCCCAAATAATGATGTTTCCACCTCCATGCTTCACGGTTGGAATGGTGTTCTTGGGGTTGTACTCATCCTTCTTCTTCCTCCAAACACGGCAAGTGGAGTTTAGACCAAAAAGCTCTATTTTTGTCTCATCAGACCACATGACCTTCTCCCAGTCCTCCTCTGGATCATCCAGATGGTCATTGGCAAACTTCAGACGGGCCTGGACATGCGCTGGCTTGAGCAGGGGGACCTTGCGTGCGCTGCAGGATTTTAATCCATGACGGTGTAGTGTGTTACTAATGGTTTTCTTTGAGACTGTGGTCCCAGCTCTCTTCAGGTCATTGACTAGGTCCTGCCGTGTATTTCTTGGCTGATCCCTCACCTTCCTCATGATCATTGATACCCCACGAGGTGAGATCTTGCATGGTGCCCCAGACCGAGGGAGATTGACCGTCATCTTGAACTTCTTCCATTTTCTAATAATTGCGCCAACAGTTGTTGCCTTCTCACCAAGCTGCTTGCCTATTGTCCTGTAGCCCATCCCAGCCTTGTGCAGGTCTACAATTTTATCCCTGATGACCTTACACAGCTCTCTGACCTTGGCCATTGTGGAGAGGTTGGAGTCTGTTTGATTGAGTGTGTGGACAGGTGTCTTTTATACAGGTAACGAGTTCAAACAGGTGCAGTTAATACAGGTAATGATTGGAGAACAGGAGGGCTTCTTAAAGAAAAACTAACAGGTCTGTGAGAGCCGGAATTCTTACTGGTTGGTAGGTGATCAAATACTTATGTCATGCAATAAAATGCAAATTAATTATTTAAAAATCATACAATGGGATTTTCTGGATTTTTGTTTTAGATTCCGTCTCTCACAGTTGAAGTGTACCTATGATAAAAAATTACAGACCTCTACATGCTTTGTAAGTAGGAAAACCTGCAAAATTGGAAGTGTATCAAATACTTGTTCTCCCCACTGTATATACAGCGGGTGAAATAAGTATTGAACACGTCACCATTTTTCTCAGTAAATATATTTCCAAAGGTGCTATTGACATTACATTTTCACCAGATGTTGGTAACAACCCAAGTAATCCATACATACATAAGAAATAAGAAACCAAAACAAATAAGTTCAGAAATTAAGTTATGTGTAATAATGTGAAATGAAACAGGGGAAAAAGTATTGAACACACTTACTGATATTTATTTAATACTTTGTACAAAAGCCTTTGTTGGTAATGACAGCTTCAAGACGCCTACTGTGTGGAGAAACTAGTCGCATGCATTGCTCTGGTGTGATTTTGGCCCATTCTTCCACACAAACAGTCTTCAAATCTTGAAGGTTCCGTGGGCCTCTTCTATGAATCTTGATCTTCAGTTCTTTCCATAGATTTTCAATGGGATTTAAGTCAGGTGATTGGCTGGGCCATTCTAGCAGCTTTATTTTCTTTCTTTGAAACCAATTGAGAGTTTCCTTGGCTGTGTGTTTGGGATCATTGTCTTGCTGAAATGTCCACCCTCGTTTCATCTTCATCATCCTGGTAGATGGCAGCAGATTTTTGTCAAGAATGTCTCTGTAAATTTGCCCATTCATCCTTCCTTCAATTATGTGAAGTTTGCCAGTACCATTTGCTGAAAAGCAGCCCCACACCATGATGTTCCCACCTCCAAACCTCACTGTTGGTATGGTGTTTTTAGGGTGATGTGCAGTGCCATTTCTCCTCCAAACATGGTGTGTATTATGACGTCCAAACAGTTCAATTTTGCTCTCATCTGACCACACTATATTCTCCCATTATTTCATTGGCTTTTCCAAATGTTGTGCAGCAAACTTTAAACGAGCTTCAACATGCTTTTTTTTCAGCAACTGAGTCTTGCGTGGTGAGCGTGCATACAGGCCATGGCGGTGGAGTGCATTACATACTGTTTTCTTTGAGACAACAGTACCTGCTAATTGCAGGTCTTTTTGAAGCTCTCCACAAGTGGTCCTTGGCTCTTGGACAACTCTTCTGATTATTCTTTTCACTCCTCTGTCAGAAATCTTGCGAGGAGCACCTGGTCGAGGCAAATGTATGGTGAAATGATTGTCTTTCCACTTCCGTATTATGGCCCCAACAGTGCTCACTGGAACATTCAGAAGCTTAGAAATGCGCCTATAACCAATGCCATCATTATGTTTTGCAACAATTAGGTTGCGAAGGTCTTGAGACAGCTCTTTGCTTTTACCCATCATGAGATGTGTCTTGTGTGACACCTTGGCAATGAGACCTTTTTGTAGGCCATCAGTTGGGACTGAACCAGCTGATATTAATTTGCACTGACAGGGGGCTGGATTGCTTTTTAATTACTGATAGTTTTCAGCTGTTGTCTTGGCTTTCCATGCCTTTTTGCACCTCCCTTTCTTCATGTGTTCAATACTTTTTCATTTCACATTATTACACATAACTTTATTTCTGAACAAATCGTCAGTGTATCAAATTCTTGTTCTCCCCACTGTATATACACACAGAGAAAGACAGATATATACACACAGAGAGACATATATATACACACACACACACACACACACACACACACACACACACACACACACAAAGAGCGTCCGATACAGAGACAGATATATACACACACACACACAGAGACAGATATATACACACAGAGAGAGACAGATATATACACACAGAGAAAGACAGATATATACACACACACACAGACAGATATATACACACACAGAGAGACAGATATATATACACAGAGCAAGACAGATATATACACACAGAGAGACAGATATATACACACACAGAGAGCGTCTGATATGGAGACAGAGGAGAACAAGCATGGCTTCTCCTCTCCTGCTACGTTAAACCCCAGCAGGAACAAAACACCAATGTTTTCAGCTGATGGGAAAAGTACATTAACAGTTAACAGAGGAGATATGGCCGACACACTGCTTTTGTGTGGGAGGTGATAACCACAGGCTTAATGTTTGATATCTCTCTCTGCTAGTTTGTTTATTGAGTGGCCAGTATTCCATTACTTCCAAGTAGGATAAAAATAGATTTTCATGTGGGACACCATGTTCAGTATCTGTGTTTGATTATGAGTGGTGGGGGGGGGGGGAACTGTTCTCAACACAAATACCTATCTGCCCCTAAGCAACACATAGAGAGGAATGGGGATAAGGAAGGGCTTCAAATAGGGGGGCAGACACTCCCCTCCCTAATATATAGGACTCTATTCCTTTTGTAGTGCACTACTTTTGACCAGGGCGCGTAGTGCACTTTAGGGAACCATTTAGGACATTGGAGAGTCCTGTATTGGAGAGAGGCCTATTAACCTCTCTCCAATACAGACTATACTCCTGCCATCCCTCCCTCTTGCGGCCTCTGGATCAGAGCTCTCTCTCTCTTTTGATGGCTCTGGTGAACAGGTCTGCGTGCCCACTAGGACAACCAGGCATGGGAAATACAGTTGCCTGGGGCCACCACACGGTCACAGATGACCCTACCACTGATCCTAGCGTAACAGCCACAGGTACTAGAGGGGCTGGCCAGAGCCCCAGAGAGGGAGAGGGCATATGACCTCAGTTGTGGCACAAATGGCACCCTATTCCCTGAATAGTGCACTATATAGTAGTATAATATATAGGGCTCTGGTCACTATGTAGGAAATAGCGGGACCTCCTCCTCTCCGGCACTCCTCCTCGCCGGTGTTCTAACCGGCGGTAGTGGGATGATGGCAACAACACCCTTATCATCCACACCTGTTTTGTGTTAGCTCATTAAGTTCTGTGTGCTTGTTTTACACCTCACGGGTTATTGCTTTCTCTTGGTTTGCTGTCAGTGTGTTGCTGTTCGTTTTCATTAAAGAGCCTTTTGTGTGCTAGTGATGGCTGTTTAATTGTCTGATGGTCTTGAGATAGAAGCTGTTTTTCAGTCTCTCGGTCCCAGCTTTGATGCACCTGTACTGACCTCGCCTTCTGGATGATAGCGGGGTGAACAGGCAGTGGCTCGGGTGGCTGATGTCCATGATGATCTTTTTGGCCTTCCTGTGACATTGGGTGCTGTAGCTGTCCTGGAGGGCGGGTAGTTTGCCCCTGGTAATGCATTGGGCAGACCGCACCACCCTCTGGAGAGCGGGCGGTGCAGTTGCCGTACCAGGCAGTGATACAGCCCGACAGGATGCTTTCGATTGTGCATCTGTAAAAGTTTGTGAAGGTTTTCGGTGCCAAGCCAAATTTCTTTAGCCTCCTGAGGTTGAAGAGGCTATGTTGCGACTTCTTCACCACACTGTCTATGTGGGTGGTCCATTTCAGTGTGTCAGTGATGTGTACGCCAAGGAACTTGAAGATTTCCACCTTCTCCACTGCGGTCATGTCAATGTGGATAGGGGGATGCACCTTCTACTGTTTCCTGATGTCCACGATCATCTTCTTTGATTTGTTGACGTTGAGTGAGAGGTTGTTTTCCTGGCACCACATTTCCAGAGCCCTCACCTCCTCCCTATAGGCTGTCTCGTCATTGTTGGTAATCAAGCCTACTACTGTTGTGTCGTCTGCAAACTTGATGATTGAGTTGGAGGCGTGCTTGGCCACGCAGTAATGGGTAAACAGGGAGTACAAGAGGGGGCTGAGGGAGGGGGCATGAGTAATAGAGAACTCGAACAGACTTCAAAGCTCCATCTTTAACCAGAGATTAAAAACAATATAAAATACTGTAAAGCTATTTGGTGAAATGTGCTTTGTGGCTAAACGGGCAAGTGAAATGTTGTCTTGAAGACATTGTTCATTTGCATTGAGTCTAGTGTTCTATTTGTACATGTGCATTTGCGGGGCACAACAAAAAACTAACCAAGCCAATTCTTCTCCCTGAATTCCCTTTCCCCGCCAAGTCTTGTTCACTCAATTGCGTTCCGAGTGCTCCCTCGACACACGCGTGCTGAGTGCGCACACAAGGCCTACATAAATTAATGCCTATAAAACTCCTGAAAACATTGTCTTTCAGGCCCCATTTCAAATGATCACTCTTTGAGAATAACTGTTCCAGGCCCAAGATGCACTCGCAACTTTTTTCATTTGGAAAAATATTCTGTTCCATTTTATTCTGTTATATTGCGTCATGTTTTTTGTACTATAAAAAAGGTGTGTCTTAACTGTGATAAGGGCTCAGGAAATAAGAGCGTCTTGTCTGCTAAATTAACAAAACAAGGCTATGCCAAAACAAGGCTAAGCCATAAGCTTCTACAAACAAGCACCACTGCTGAGATCACTGCCTTTTTGAAGATTGTGTTCCACGATATAACATAACCAGCTGATATTACGGTTTCAATAAATTAATTCATTAAATGGCACTTGCTTTTTTATTGACTGTATATATTTATATTTTTATAAATAAAAATGTATATATGGAGCAATTTAGCAATGGTCTGTAATGGTTCAAATAAATTAGGCATGGTTGCGATTTTCGAAAATCTTTTTTTTTCTCCAGTGCAGGCCTTATATTCTAATATATATATTTATATATATATTCTAACAAAAATAACAAAATCCGTTGTGCTATTTATCCTGATTACTTAGAAGACACACGAAAGAGTCCAGCATCACAACATGGGTCTTGGGGATAGACAGACACAGAGACAGACAGAGAGACAGACAGACACAGAGACAGACAGAGAGCGAGAGAGAGAGAGAGAGACAGAAACCAAAGCTCCACATATCAAAAGACACAGGGGAGGAGAGGGGGAGGGACAGAGGGACCAAGGGAGGGAGGATAGCTGAAAAGTGGGTCAGAGACAGCCCAGACTGTGGCAGCTGGATACGGTAGAGTGAATGAGGAGGCTTTGTGAAGGAGGCTCTGTAGCGTGCTGTGCTACAGACATGAGGACAACCTCCCTACCAGAATCCTCCTCCTCCCAGAAGAGAGCCAAGCCAGGAGGAGAATTTATTAGCTCCTGTCAATCACTCACTGACACTATGCCCAAGCCTCGCCCACCTCGTCCAATCAGAGCTCAGAATGTTCTGACTGCTGTGTCAGAGAAGACGCAAAGGGCCGTTATCTGTCTGGAGATCTTCCAGAGCTTTAGTAAACAGCATGACACTGTTCTGCTGTGTTCAGTTGGCCTATTCACACAGAGTCTGTGTCCCAAATGGCACCCAATCACCTTTATAGTGCACTTCTTTCAACCAGGGACCGATATGGGGAACAGTGCACTATATACGGAATAGGGTGCCATGTGGGACACAATCACAGACTGTTTCTCTAAGCCCTCACCAAGGTTGTCTTTGGATTTAATTAACGTGAAAGCAGCAAAGCAGTGTCATGGCAGATATGTCAAGATTAAAAACCCTGGTTATGAAACTAGTTGTTTTGTTAAGCCTCGGTCTCTCTGAGGGTTGGAGTGTTAATGTTACTCAGTCAAAATGCTTTGTGTGTGTGCAAACAAACACAGGAGTGGGAGATTAAAGTTGTGGTTTTTCTCCCATTTTTAGGATGTATTGAGCAAATGCGTGTCAGGTTGTGCGTGATTCTGTGTGAGCCAATACCGTGTCAGAGACCGGGGACTGTGAGTAGGAGAGTAAATACCAGCCACATGGGTAGTTACAGCAAAGAGGTACTGCTCCACTCCCACAATTCACCTCACCAGACAGACAGTAGGCAGGATTATGTAACTGACAGATAGATCCAAACTTAAGTATTTTTCCTCTAAGGCTGTAATGTGCTATGAAAACGGCATTCCATTGATTTATTGGCAAACCCAGCCCCATTAGCCTGTTATCATCCTTCACTGTAGGAGCACAGCCCATTAGCCTGTTAGCATCCTCCATTGAGGGAGCATAGTCCATTAGCCTATTAGCATCCTCCACTGTCGAAGCCCAGCCCTTTAGCCTGTTATCATGCAGTGTTTGCATCCTCCACTGTGGAAACACAGCAAGAAGGTTCCGCTCCACACTCCCTTCACCAGAGAGGAGAGGAGTTACTCTGGCTAAAATCAGCAATACTCCAGCAGGAGAGAGGCTTCACACAGCTATGTGTTAAAGTTTAATTTATAATTTTCATTGCCACACTAGTCAGGGGGTAAGTGAGAAGTCTTGAGAAATATATTTGGAAATCCATATCGGGTAGTTAGCTGTTTAACTGACCGAGAGAGTGGCTGGCTGCTGGGATCTGTGAAAGGATCAGCCAGATAGAGCAACTCCCTCAATGAGAATAATAATGATAAGAGCTTCAATGACAGAGTTGCTCATCTCTCTGGGATGGTGCTAATAAGTAATACTGTGTGTGGCTAACTCTTTGCAAAGGGAAAGGAACACTGCCGCTACCTGGCTCTCCAACCAAGGTGAATTAATTAAGGAGCAAACTGAAGAAATTCAACAACCCTTGGAGGACAGTGGAAGTTGCAGCCCATAGCCTTTATCAGGGTTTTTGTGGCCAACACGTGACAGTCCTTGACGAAGATTCTCCAGACGCTACTTCTGTACTAGGTACGCTAGGAGCAATATTTGTAAGGCGACCTTTCTAAGCTTACTCCAAAAACATTGAAGATAAGATGGGGAACTGTTGCAATCGTGTCATCAAACAAACAAAAGCAAGACCGTTAACCCAGAAGCTTATTTCAGCATCACACTCTTAAATCTCCTCCCCCATCGGATCTCTCCATTTCTACACACAGGTACCAAATAATTTATCCCACCTTTTCTTTGACCAAACCCTGTCTTCATTCAGGACATGTAGCCAGTGATCCAACGATTAGGTCCCGGAAGACACTAGTCACCTTACCCCTTAGACACATCTACCACTCCAGTATCCCTATTTTTAGTGCTACATTGATATTGATTACTGCATTGCCGAGTTTGGAGCTAGCAAGAAAGGCATTTCACTGTACTTGTGGACGTGATATTCAAGCTTTTGTCTGCAATTTCAAGTTAACAGGCTCTTATCTCTCCAAGGCCACTAATGTGCAGGTTTGTTGTGTGCTCCTGTGTGGATCAATGCTCTGTCAGTAGAGGCTTTGTGATGGAGGGCCTAGTGATATCCAACCTGACTAGGAGACAATGCAGGGACGTAAACAACACGTCGCCACGATAACAACAGTTCAGTTACTCAGAGAAGACATGGATACGGTGTGACACAGTATAACTGTACTTGCATGTAACAAAAACAACATGTTCTCTCTTTAAATTGTTCTCTCATGGTGAGAACATACTGTATGTAACACAGGCTTTTAAAGTCCTAAACCTCACAAGACATTATGTGCAAAGTAGAGTACCATTCATATTCAGGGCATAGCTGTACGTAAAGCGACCCAGCTTTTAAAATCCAAATGAAGTACATCAACTATTTCCCCAGAGAAATTAAACTTAAGAGAGGGAAGAGAGTAGTACCATTTCACAGTTGAGATCGTTTACTGGCGTGCAGCATTGTCTGTGCACACACTGTAAAATAGTAAGGGGCTGGGTCAACTTCGGGGCGATTATATCGCTCTCCTTACTTATTGACGTGTAACTGAGTTAGTGTATATAGGCAGGCCGGGGCCGAGCGACAGACACCACACACAAACCTGAGAAGTGGGGACTGTCCTGTAGGGTTGAGACAACACGGGTCGTGCATACACAGGGTCAGGAAGATCAGAGAGGATGAGCTGCTTTACAAGCATCCCGCACGCGCACACGCACACGCACACGCACACACACACACACACACACACACAGAGAGAGAGAGAGAGACAGATATACATGTGTTTTTGCACATCAAGGGAGCTGTTGAGGGTGAAAGTTCAATGACGACTCCATCTGGTCTCACGGTCGTATCAAAGTGAATTGAAGGTTTTGCAACATGAATTACTTATATGACCACCCTGGCATTCCCGCCCTCGCGTTCGCCGGGGGTGAAAGAATATACAACACTGCAAAATTAGACAGCGGACCGCAGGTATAAATATTGATGTCCCCCGCCCACCTCGTATTTTTTTCACCCACAATGCAGGCAGATATCAGAGGGGTCTGTGTGTGATGTGAGCAGTGGCGGGTACTGCTCATGCTGCTGCCACTGAAAGACTGGAGATAATGAAAGAACGAGGGAGAGTGAGGCTGCGTCCCAAATGGCACGTAAGGAGTAACGTGCCATTTGGGACGCAGCCTGAGAGGCGGACGGAGAGAGGAGGGCAGAAGCCACTGAGGAGCGGTAGGTTCCATTGAAGAGGCTGACCGTCTGGCATTGAAACGCACAATGGGACTCAGAACGATGAGACACTTAGCCGAGATAAAGGGTGCTTGCGCCGTCTTTCACCTGGCCTTTACTGCAGGAATGGCAGGTTCGGCTCAGGACTATGGCAGAAACAAATGTCAGGGAAAATATCAGCCAGGCACTAAAAAATAAAGCAATGTATTGTTCAGACTAGCAAGACAGACAGCAGTTTGGGACTTTCCCGTATGTATCACAGGTAGACTTCAAGTCAGTGTGGATAGTCCTTGTAGACTGCGCTAGGTGGGTTAGACTAGACTGTGGAGATGAGATGGTTAGATACCAAGTTGTCATGGGTCTGTCGGTTGGCCATGAAAGTTCCCCTTCAGTCAGAGTTGTGGACTCGAGTCTGACTCAAATTTGATGACTTGAGACTCGACTTGATAGAAAACAAAATAACTTTAGAGTTGACTTGGAGCCTCAGGACTCAACTGACTTGAGACAAATGATCTGGCCAGGTTTTGTAATGTTTTGTCATTTTGTGGCACAGAGTATGCGGATTACTCTCCCCGCAGCATCGTCCTTGCAAAAAAACCCTGCAAAAGATTGGCTAGTGAAATGAAAACTTGGCCCACTGATTGGACCATCAAAATGCCATGAACGTTCACAAGACCCATGAGGTAGAAGTTATGTTTGTTAAATTCAATGTATGGTTTCCTTTGTTCATATTTCTCAGGTTGTCAAGAGTTCCGTGTGACTATGTCCTAAAGTGCATTCAGTAGGAATTCAGACCCCTTGACTTTCCACATTTTGTTACGTTAGACATATTCTAAAATATATTAAATTGCTTGCAATTACAGCATCGATTCTTGGGTATGATGCTACAAGCTTGGCACACCTGTATTTAGGGAGTTTCTCCCATTCTTCTCTGAAGATCCTCTCAATATTTGTCAGGTTGGATGGGGCGCGTTGCTGCACAACAATTTTCAGGTCTCTCCAGAGATATTCGATCTGGTTCAAGTCCGGGCTCTGGCTGGGCCACTCAAGGACATTCAGAGACTGGTCATGAAGTCACTCCTGCGTTGTCTTAGCTGTGTACTTAGGGTCGTTGTCCTGTTGAAAGGTGAATCTTCGCCCCAGTCTGAGGAATTGAGTGCTCTGGAGCAGGTTTTCATTAAGGATCTCTCTGTACTTTGCTCTGATCCTCTTTCCCTTGATCCTAACTAGTCTCCCAGTCCCTTCCGCTGAAAAACAACCCCACAGCATGATGCTGCCACCCCCATGCTTCACTGTAGGGAAGGTATTGGCCAGGTGATGAGTGGTGCCTGGTTTCCTCCAGACGTGATGCTTGGCATTCAGGCAAAATAGTTCAATCTTGGTTTCATCACACCAGAGAATCTTGTTTCTAATGGTCTGAGAGTCCTTTAGGTGCCTTTTGGCAAACTCCAAGAGGGCTGTAATCTGTCTTTTACTACCATAAAGTTCTGATTGGTGGAGTGCTGCAAAGATGGTTGACCTTCTGGAAGGTTCTCCCATCTCCACAGAGGAACTCTGGAGCTCTGTCAGAGTGACCATCGGGTTCTTGGTCACCTCCCTGACCAAGGCCCTTCTCCCCCGATTGCTCAGTTTGGCCGGGCGGACAACTCTAGGAAGAGTTTTGGTGGTTCCAAACTTCTTCCATTTAAGAATGATGGAGGCCACTGTGTCCTTGGTGAACTTAAATGCTGCAGAAATGTTTTGGAACCCTTCCCCAGATCTGTGCCTTGACACAATCCTGTCTCGGAGCTCTACAGACAATTCCTTCGACCTCATGGCTTGGTTTTTGCTCTGATGTGCACTGTCAACTGTGGGACCTTATATAGACAGGTGTGTGCCTTTCCAAATCATGTTTAATCAATTGAATTTACCACAGGTGGACTCCAAACAAGTTGTAGAAACATCTCAAGGATGATCAATGGAAAATAATGCACCTGAGCTCGAGTCTCATAGCAAAGGGTCTGAATACTTATGTAAATAAGTTCTCATTATTATTATTATTTTTGAAAACATTATAGGGTATTGTGTGTAGATTGAGGGACAATTTTAATTTAATACATTTTGCAATAAGGCTGTAACGTAACAAAATGTGGTAGAAGTTCTGTTTATTTAATTTTCCAAATGCACAGAACTCCGCCATAACCCGGGAAATATGAACAAAGGAAACCATACATTGAATTAAATAAACATAACTTCTACCTCATGAGTCTTGTGAACGTTCATGACATTTTGCTGGTCCAATCCAAAGTTTTCATTTCAGTAGCCAATCTTGCTCTTAGAATGCATGACTTGGGACTTGACTTGAGACTCGAACCTTGTGACTTGAGACTTGCTTGTGACTTGAATAATAGTGACTTGGTCCCATCTCTGCTATGTAGTATGCCATGTAAGGTATAGGTGTGGGAAGAAATTGTCTTTAAAGGACAGGGGCTAGGAGAAAGTGGGTCTGCTCTAATAGGCTCTGGTGTTTGTCCCGAATAAAGGCTAGGACTACTCCAGACAGACTGGGAGGCAGATGCAATGTACTATGTAACACATTGAGCCAGTCTTTGAGAAGTCTCTGCAAAGAGAGTCAGTCTTATATAGGCATGGGAGGCAGAATGAGGCAGTATAGAGCCAATCTTATAAAGGCCTGGGAGTACAGTTAGTAGGCTTGTGAACACTTAAACATTTAAACAACATTGGGATCATTAACATTTAGAAAACATCCCTAACCGAAAAGTGACTATTTATTTTTGTACAAAATTAAAATCTTAAATGGAAAAATGTAAATGTAAGAAATACCTAATAATAATAATAATAATGTTAGTAGGAATCTTTCAATTTTTTTTGGCCACAGATATAAAGCACGCAGAGAGTGAGACAGGGAAGATACTTTAAGAAGTTAAATGAGAAGGTGATGAAGGTGATGAAATGCAAAATAAGAGGTGGCAGTACAGGGGCAATGCTGAAATTGAGGCAACGTGAGACCCAACCCGTTAAGGGAGAAGATCACAGCCCTGATTACAGAAACGATTGCAGTTGATAGGCAGCCATTATCAATGGTAGAGGATGTCGGCTTCAATACACTAATGGCATATCTAGAACCAGACTACAGATGCCATGTCGAAAAACCGCGAGGGCCCCGATGCAGAAATTGTACAATGATTGTGCTGCAAGTACAAAGCGCGAGCCTGGGAGGCCAAGTGAGGCAGTTTGAACCCCGTCCAGCAGGGCGGGCCTGTCTACTGCTTGACCCGGCCTGTTTGGCCCGCAGCAAGAGACCCCACTGCAGTTACACACAGGCACTGTGTGTGTGTGTGTGTGTGTGTGTGTATGCGTGTGTGTGTGTGCGTGAGAGACGGCACCAGCACAGCCAGCCAGGTGGAGGGGGGGCACGTCAAAAACAATCAGACAAATTCTGTGGAATCACGTGGGAGAAATAAATAGAGGGAGAGTCAATTCATTTCCTCTCTTTTCTCCCCTTCTCTCCCCACCACCTCCCTCCCTGTCCCGCCATAGCAGCACAAGGTTCCTCTCCTCTGCAAAGGAGGGTGGGGGGGGGGGGGGGGCAGGCTGGCTCCGTGAAATTGGAATGTGCAGCCAAGAACAACTCTGCTAACGCTCCTCACCATGACACACAGTGTACCTGACCGTACCAACCGAACCCTCAGCCCTGCACTCCTTAAGTCCTGGTGCTTCCCTGGCTGTGCTGCCTACCTTTCTGTCGCGATAAGCCCTTCCCTCCCTCTCGCTCCCCATTCCCCCTCTCTCCCTCCTTTCCCCTTTTTATTCCCAATCTCTCTCGCTCTCACCGTCTCTCCATTCCCAGAGAGGGAGGGAAGGAGGGAGGGAGAGAGAGAGGGGGAGGGAGATGTAGGGCTGTGACGGTCAACGCATTCTGTCAGACGGTGATTGTCATGCAAATAACACTGATGCTGACCTGTGGAACATTTTTAAAAGTCAAATAAATCCATTTAATATAGCCTACACCATCACAATAAATCAATTATTTATTTTAAGCAGGTACACATTTTCAGAAGAACAAAATTGCATATCCATCTCTACGCAGACGACACCATTCTGTATACATCGGGCCCCTCTTTGGACACTGTGTTTACTAACCTTCAAACAAGCTTCAACGCCATACAACACTCCTTCCGTGGCCTCCAACTGCTCTTAAATGCTAGTAAAACCAAATGCATGCTTTTCTATCGAACGCTGCCCGCACCTGCCCACCGGACTATCATCACTACTCTTGACGGATCCGACTTAGAATACGTGGACACCTACAAATACCTAGGCGTCTGGTTAGACTGTAAACTCAACTTCCAGACTCATATTAACCATCTCCAATCCAAAATTAAATCCAGAATCGGCTTCCTATTTTGCAACAAAGCCTCCTTCACTCATGCTGCCAAACTTGCCCTTGTAAAACTGACTATCCTACCGATCCTTGATTTCGGTGATGTCATTTACAAATTAGCCTCCAACACTCTGCTCAGCAAATTGGATGTAATCTATCACAGTGCCATCCGTTTTGTTACCAAAGCCCCATATACTACCCACCACTGCGACCTGTATGCTCTTGTTGGCTGGCCTCCATTATATATTCGTTGCCAAACCCACTGGCTCCAGGTCATCTATAAGTCTTTATTAGGTAAATCCCCGCCCTATCTCAGCTCACTGGTCACCATAGCAACACCCACCCGGAGCATGCGCTCCAGCAGGTATATCTCACTGGTCACCCCCAAAGCCAACACCTCCTTTGGCCGCCTTTCCTTCCAGTTCTCTGCTGCCAATGACTGGAACGAATTGCAAAAATCATTGAAGTTGGAGGTTCCTATCTCACTCAACAACTTTAAGCATCAGCTGTCAAAGCTGCTTATCGATCACTGCACCTGTATATAGCCCTTCTGTAAATAGCCCACACTACTACCTCATCCCCATATTTATTTATTTTTTTTGCTAATCTTGCACTCCAGTATCTCTATTTGCACATAATAATTTGCACATCCTTCATTCCTGTGTTAATGCTAATCTGTAATTTATATCACCACTACGGTCTATTTATTGTCCTACCTCTTAACCTTATTGCATTTTGCACTACATTTTGCACTCTGTATATAGATTTCTTCTATTGTGTTTTTGACTGTTTGTTTACTGTGTAACTCTGTGTTGTTTTTTTGTCGCACTGCTTTGCTTTGTCTTGGCCAGGTCGCAGTTGCTGGTTAAATAAAGGTGAAATCAAAAAAAAAAAAAAAAGTTGTCCTTATGTTAGGCCCTGATCTGGCTATGCCATATGACTGTGGGCTACACTAGTTAATTTAGCAGGCAAGATTGGCTTAGAATTCCTGTGGCATTATTTAATATTATTTTATAGTAAAAACATTACAATTGAACAGCTGAATAAAATAGAAAGGATATTTTTCCCCAAACGATTTACGAGGGAGTGTGCACATTCTGTGTTGAGCAGTTAACAATGAAACAGGTCCAACTATATACTTAACTTTGAGTTATTTATGCAACTTTAGTTGTGATAAACGTTAGGCTATATCTTTTGATTTCTAACACATTCTAAGGCGGCATGATGCGACTAATAATTTGAAAAAAGTTAGATGAAAGGCATGTGCTCTGCTCAGTTTTTTGCGGAGGCTGCACACACTTCATCAGTCTCTTATTCTCAATTAGACAAGCACTTGATAATATTCTCACCCATCAGACTATTCTTAATTGAATCTGGTCTTTACATATAGCCTACTAATACAGTATGTGTGGAATTATTTTGAATTTAGAATGGCCCACCCAAAAAAGTAATCCATAGTCTGCACTCGAATAGCGAATGGAAATTACGTGCTGTTAAGTTTTGAATATGCCAGGTAGGCTACTCCGTTTGTAAAGCAGATTAATGTGCTTAATTTTAAGAATTGATCAATAAATATAGAAGCATGAGAAAGCTGGGATACTCTTTTAAATAGTGGCCAGTCAAAACTCTTTTTACACACGATTGCGCAATGACTGGGTTTATAAGAACATGTTTCACTAGGCTCTGCAGGCTATGTGCTCTCCAACTGTGTTCCAGGGGTCCTAGGCCTTTAGCCTACATTTGAAGATATTTGGCCACTTTAGTTGTGATACAAACCTTATCAAAACATGTAGGCCTATGGTCTGGTGCTTCTATCCATCTATTTCCATTATCGTATCAACTTGTAGGAAGGAGAAGATGGCAGATCAGAGCATAATCTGAAGGTAGGGAGGGGCAGTTCCTGTTGCTGTTCCGTAGGTAAGCACCATGGTCTTGTAGTGGATGCGAGCTTCGACACCTTCTCTCTTACACCCTCATCCCTGTGTACTTTCTCATGGCAAGTCGCTGGGAAAAGGAACAGAGGGCTTGTGGTGGCCCATCTCTCCCACGGACAGTGTGTGGATGGACGCCCTTCCTCTCTACATTTTACATTTTAGTCATTTTTTAGTCATTATCCAGAGTGACTTACATTAAGTGCATTCATCTAAAGATAGCTAGATGGGGCAACCATATATCACAGGCATAGGAAGTACATTTTTACTCAATTAACGTAGCTATCAGTAGAGTCATAGCTAGAAGGGGGTGGGGGGGTCAAGTGCAAGTGCTGGGTGGGGGGGGCGAGGTGAGGAGGAGGATTTTTTAAAGATCCTATTTCAGTTGTTTTCGGAAGATGGGCAAGGTCTCGGCTGTCTTCCACCATTGGGGTGCCAGGACAGAGAAGAGCTTGAACTCGGCTGAGCGGGAGCTGCCCTCCTGTAAGGGTGGGAGGGCGAAAAGACCCGAGATGGCAGATTAGAGCATAATCTGAAGGTAGGGAGGGGCAGTTCCGTAGGTAAGCACCATGGTCTTGTAGTGGATGCGAGCTTCGACTGGAAGCCAGTGGAGTGTGCGGAGGAGCGGTGTGACATGAGAGAACTTGGGAAGGTTGAAAACCAGGCGGGCTGCAGCGTTCTGGATAAATTGCAGGGGTTTGATGGCACAAGTGGAGCCCAACAGCGAGTTGCAATAGTCCAGGTGGGAGAGGACACGTGCCTGGATTAGGTCTTTGAGTGGGCAGGCCTTCCACGGGAGGAAGAGCAGTTCCGTCTTGTCGAGGTTGAGTTTGAGGTGGCGAGCCGACATCCGAGTAAGATATCTGCCAGGCACACAGAGATGCGTGTCGCCATCTGGGTGTCAGAAGCACAAGTCATAGGATGCGGAAAGGGAGGAGAGTAGGGTTGAATAGACAGAAGTGATAAAGATTTAGCTGAAGGGAGAGATGATAGGATAGAAGAGGAGAGAGTAGTGGGAGAGAGAGAGCGACTATTGCGATGGCGCATGACTGTCTGGGTAGGGGCTGAATGGTTGGGGTTAGAGGAGAGGGAGACAGAAAAGGAAACAAAGTAGTGATCAGAGACCTGGAGGAGGGTTGCAGTGAGATTAGTAGGCGAGCAGCCTCTAGTAAGGATGAGGTCAAGCGTATTGCCTGCCTTGTGAGTTGGATGGGATTGGTAAAGGGTGAGGTCAAAAGAGGCAAGGAGTGGAAAGAAATTAATCGAAGGCAGACGTCGGAGGTTGAAGTCGCCAAGTACGAAGAGCGCTGAGCCATCGTCAGGAAATTATCTTATCAAGGTGTCAAGCTCATTGAGGAACTCTCCAAGCGCACCTGGTGGGCAATAGATGACAATAATGTTAAGCTTGAGTGGACAAGTGACAGTTACAGCATGGAATTCAAATGAGGAGATGGACAGGTGAGAGAGGGATTAAAGAGAAAATCTCCAATTATGAGAAATGAGTAGACCCGTGCCACTACAGCGACGACCAAATTGAGACATGATCACATATGCCTCCTTTTGTATTTGTGGGAATACTTGGGGAACTGATTTTATAAATGAAACCTATTTTGCTGAATTCCTGGTTATTTTAGTATTTTTTTTACAAAATAAATAATTCACGGGCTGGTTTTGTCCCGCGGGGCGCCTGTTGCCGATGTCTGCTCTACACTATACCCCCCACCCTGCATCTCTCCATCTCTTCCTCCCTCTCTCACCATTCTCCTCCACTCTCCCTTTCCATGTCCCGCTCTGTGCGGTGGGATAATCCTGCTAAACCCTCTCTCTTAGTGCAGCCCCAGCGTACGTACTGAGCCTTAGTCAGCAGTACAGCTAATCAACTGGAACCCCAGCTACAGCCCTGCTTGGACACTCACTCAGCTTTGGGCTCAGCTTTGGGCTCACCTCCCTCCACACCCCCTCATGCACCACTTCACCTCTTCAGCCACACACACGGACACATAACCCCAGCACTAGCCTATCCTGCTCTCTGACGCAAAAACAACAGCAACAATCCGCTACCCCTGATACCCAATCACCGTGCCACACATTGCTCCGACATGGGCGAACCCAATTGGTGGAGGGATGGGGGTGATGGGATGGGGAGCAGCGGCGAAAGCTCAACAGTGCATTAGGGACAGTGCGGTGTGATTTTTCCATTCACAGCACTTCAAAGGAGAGAGAGAGATAATCCGCCCCAATTTAGCCCAGAATGGTATGTCCGCAGAGGCTCCTCTGAACGGCTAACTGGGAGGTGGTTGGGGGCAGGCGGAGGAGAGGGGGCTGGGGTTGGGAGATGTATGGATTTTTCAATTTTCCATTAAATCAGAGATGATTGGAACGTGCCAGTCTCCTTCGAAAATAATATCCTCATCCCTGGGCAGGTGGGCAGCAGAAAGAGAGATGCCTACCGTACCACCAGAAACTGTTTTCAACATCTTCCCTCTATGATACGCAGTCAAAGGCAAAAAAATATATTTATAGTAAGAGAAAGGGTCTCAAATGTACCACTGGTGATCCTCAGCATAGTATATCCTTGATAGTAAATATTGTTGAAAGTGGACATTTAGTAGCCTCCTGTTCTCTTGACTCCTTATGGAGTTGTCATGCAAATCATGTTTGGCTTGACAATGGAGTAGGCAAAAGCACAAACCGATCTGCGACCAAACAGTTCTGGGACCAAACAAATCTGGGTCCAAACAAATCTGGGACCAAGACAATCTGGGACCAAGCTAAAGGTGTAGTAGCAGAGAGAAGAAACGGTTTAATGCCCAAAAAATATGGTGTTAAATACGTGTTAAAAAATTTATTAATAAAGTTAAAATAAGTTCCCTGATCTTTCTTACATCTCTCAGATATAGGAGTTTTATTTGATACTTCAATGGTTCTTAAAATTCTTTGGTATGACCTGGTATGACCTTCTTAAAACAATTCTATATAGCTTAGTAGAACCCCCCCCTCCCCTGGCTTAGACTCTGATGGGTTAAAACCCTCCTGCCAATAAGGTGTCAAATGATCACTACACCTGATCAGTGCCTGGCTGATACGTTACACTCAAGAAGAACAGAGAGAGAGAGCGAGAGAGAAGAGCAATAGGAGGTTATCCAGGCTCATCAATACATTAAGCCTATAGTAGTGTTGTCACGATACAAGACATTTTACTTCGATACCGATACCAGGGTTAGTATCACGATACTCGATACCGCGATAAAAAAGAAGGCATATTAGCCAAAGTCGCAGAATGGGACTTGATCCAAACAGATAAACTCAGCTACTGCTCTGTTCAATCGTTGGGCATCTTTTGAGTTCAATATCATTACATTTGAAAATGTTTATGTCAATCTTTTATAAACAGCCATGTATACATTAATTAATTCAATTATACAACCATAAAATCTATTTGAATTTGTTTTTACCAATCTAACTACAAAACAACATAATGGTAATCCTTTTTGAATGGTAAATCTCTTGATAAACTGGGTAAATCACGATAATTCAGGTGAATGCATATTATTCAATAGGAGTGTGCATGAATTGAGTTAATGAGCTTGTTTTAGCTGATTTCATGGGGCTACAGATGACAATCAATCCCTTCCAATTAGGACTTATTTTATTGGCAACTGCTAGAACAGATTTTATTGTACTGATCAACAACAATTGTATAGAAGAAGCAATCCCTTCTTTTATAAAAATGCGCGCTGTCTTTTTAGGAAAGTAATGACGTCATTAGTGAGGCAGAACGTGGCTGTGGAATCTGACTGGAAGTTTTTGATGAAAATCAGCTTTGAAATCAGCATATTTTGCATTAAGGTGCAGCGTAGGGTTGGGTTGTATCCAGATTTTCACACCGTCATAACGTTTCTGTACCATACTGGAGTATACGGTATTACCAGAAGTGCACAATATAAAAAATTTTAACGCCCAAAACAATTTATACCTTGATCCAGGAGGGGATTGAATGTCTGTGCTGTAACCAATAAGCTTGATCTTGACATCTAGCCACTTAGCTAGCAAGTTAGCAAACCAAATGCATAGCTGGAGCCCTGAGTTGGATATAATTTATTTGACACATCTTAGATTTCTTATAGTTACCGGGTGTACCCCCCACCCCCAAAATTGGTATTTAAAATCATACCGTCTGTATTTCAAAATACCCCAGTATATGGTATAAACAGTATGTCGCCCAAGCATGACTGATGAGCTAACAGACAGCTCTAGCAATGGATGAGTAAGTGGAGCAGGCGCGTTTCTCTTCGCGCTATAAAGGGGCTGCGCTGATAGACCGACTTTATCCTCTCAATCACGTGAGACACATTTGACAGAAGTACCGAACGTAAAAACAATTCTAGTACCGAACCGTTTTTGTTTTTTCAAAATGTACTGCATCCATAATAATGACTGTCTAATGACTGTCTATTTCGCACACACACCACACACTTATATAGGCCTATAGCCATCGTTGGGCGAAAGCCTGTACTGTATAAATGAAAGGGAATTACAACCACATCATTGGACAGACATCGCAATCTATAAAACGACTGTTCACTTCAATGTTCTTTTCTACTGCTCTTGTTGCTATGCATGTTGCTAACGAATGAGCGGTCCCTTTCATAACATATTGTGGGAGTGTTATGTGACAGAAAAATAGCTTTGCTCATTAGCCCTTAACTCTTTGAGCTACAATCCTTCACTTTTCTCAGATTGAAGAGGACCAACACCTGTGCACAGGCAATCCACTCTAGAGGAATCGACTGAGAAGTGCCCCTATGGGGAAGGAAAGTATGCACCGTAAGGTAACAGGTACAAGTGCCATGTTGAGTGGGTAGAGAACATATGGTTGACTTCACCATAAGCACAATATAGGGCTGAAGAGCTCAATTAAATTAATGTCATTTCTACCTGTGATCAAATAAATGACGAACTAGTAGAGAAGCTTCTACGTATACGACGATGACGTGATCGTGGACACAGACATAAACACCATAGCCCAAACACTGCTAGGCACATTTGATTGAATTTGGCCTATTACACTAACTAAGTACTACATCAGATATTTCACTATGGGAGAACCAAACACTAAGGTAGAGAGCTCCCCATTCACCTGAAATTACCTTTTAATATTGCTATTTAAAATCAGCTCATTATCAAGATACCTTGACTGCTAAAATTGGCTGAATGTTCAAATTCTTGGGCTTACAGAATCAATGAACCTGCCTGGAGGACCACTCAGCAGCAGTAGCAGTGGCAGCATGGCTGTTTAATCCACAAAGCAAAACACAGAAATCACAGCCCCTGAAGTATCTCTCCTCCCTCTCACCTCTCCCTGGCTGTCTCATTAAACCAGTTAGCATGGTAAATTAAAAAGAGCTCCTTGTCACGTGCCCGCCCGGGTGCCACACCACTGGGAAGACATGGAGGAAACGGCTCAACTTAAACACTTCCTACTTCCAGCTCAGCTTATCAAGTGTCTCTTGCTGAGTGTATTAACTAGACCTACCCAGCACCAGCAGGGTAGTCAGGGATAGAGAAGAGGTACTCAGGTGGCCGTCCTATCGTGTCTGATCACATGACATTGGCTGCCATTTTCTGTTCACTTCCCGATGGTTCTACAACCCAGCAGCTGATCTACTGCATCCGGCCGTAAGGGGATATAGAGGAAGCTATCTACATTAAGCAAACCCCAGCCACCCAATCAGCTAGACAGGGGTAGTGGTGCTGGTAGTAGTAGGGTAGAGGAAAGATCTCTGTGGAAGCTCAGATCACTACCTTTATTAGGCCTAGCTCATTTCACTACTGTTTGTTAGTGTACACTCAGACATGCTGATGTTATAAATACAGAAGACAAGGGTGTGCGGGTGGTGGTGGGGGTGTGCGTGTACGTGTCACTTAGCAGCAGCAGGGATGCATCACAAATGGCATCCTATTTTCTTGATAGTGCACTACTTTTTACCAGGGCTCATAGGGCCCATTAAAAAAGTAGTGCATGATTAAAGGAATAGGGTTCTATTTGGGACGCAATCCAGAAATACAATCCTCCACTACTCTACTGATTCAGGTGAAGGGGATAGAAATACATTTCCAATAGCCAGTTAACAATGCATTACAGCATATAGAGAGCTGTGATGTTGAGCTGTGATAACCTGATAAGGCCCGGGCCCACGCTTACATCCTTAGGTCTAACAACGGCAGGACTCAGGAGGGAGATCTATAGGAGGGAATGGGATCGGCTGCGTGACAAACACAGGCATCACTCAAACTAAAGGCCCCGAATGGAAGAGAATCCACCCTTTGAGGTTATTAGGGAGCCTTTACCACAGAGTAGAACCCTGCACGGCCATGAATTTTAAGCCTGAGCCCTACCCATGCCCGCGACACTGAGGCCCTACCCTACCCAAGCTCGATTGCTTCTGCCAAATTTAAAGCCCTGCCCGAAACCCTAAATCAGAAATAACTTCCTCCGTTAGTAAATCCATTAGCTGCTCCTCTCTGTCGGTCACTTGCTCCCTGCATGCAGCTTGCTCTGCATGCACTCTGCTCATGGTGTCTCTGAGTCAATGAGTAACCATAGCAACGGCTCAGGCTGCTCATGGGCTGCTCTGCTCAACAAAGAAACATGAGAGAGCAGTGAGCTGTAAGCTACTTTTTGTCACTGACAAAACTCAAGGAAATAATCTCTTCTGTCTTATATTTGACGAGGTTGAAGCACTTCTGACACCATGTTACGATCTTAGTCAGATATGACTGTACTGCACAGCAGAGCACAAGCAAATGGCTCTGCTTCAAAATGTTAGTGATCAATTTAGTGATAACCGACGCCTACGCGTACACTAGTTATTGATGAAAAAAAACAGGCCCTACCCAGCCCTAACCCAATGTATAGTGTTGGAGCCCGTTCGGGCTCAGGTCAAGTAGCACAGCTCTACCACAGAGGATGTAGGTGCAGTGTGTGTGTTTGTGGCCCAGGGGACCGCAGTGTGACTGCCCTGCTCAACCTCCATCTCCACACTGGTAATTAATCAGCCATTTGGACCTAGTTGGATGCCTGCCTCTCTCCACTCTACTCTACTCTGCTTCACACAACATACTGTATTGGAGCCTTGCCTGCTGTAGCCCCGGATTGTTTTCTATAGGGAGGCAGCATGTGGCATCCTGAGGAGACAGTATAGGTCAGGATACCCCTGGACTCAGTCAAACTACACAACGGACAAAGTCTTAGAGGAGAGGAGAGCTAGGACTGAACTGGAGTAAATGTATATGGATGAGTCATAGTACTGAAACATTCAGCCATAAAGCCATTTCACCGTCTTCTCAATTGATGACCCAGGCAGACTGGCTTTTGTTAGCCATTCAGATGGACAGACAGAACAACACACATACACATCATTACAACATCAATCAATCTACACACACACTGTCCCCCCTCCCCTCCCCAGCCACTCACCCTCTCCAGGTCCTGGCGTAGGTGTGTGAACAGTTTGAGGCGTCGGTACAGAACGTCCTGCTCCTGCTGAGCCAGGTTATCTACCACGTCTCTCTTCAGCGTCACCAGTGGACGGTTGAAGTTTGACTTCCTCCTCAGCTTCCAGAACTGGTACAGGAAGTCCACGTGGACGTCCGGCAGGCCCAGGCTCTCCACCACGTCCTTGGGGTCCACCAGGCGGTAGAACTCGTCCTCCAGTTCCTGTAGTTTCTGTTTGCGCTGGCTGGCCTTCTCCTGCTCTATCTGGTCCCGGTCTGGACGCTCCACCGGTGGCAGCTCACTGGTAGCTTGGTGTAGTTCCGGCCCGCCGGTGGCTCGGTGCTCGTTGCCGAGTCCAACCCAGTCCGTTTTGCTGCCGGCGTTGGTGTGGTTACTGTTGCCTGCGACAGCGGCGCCGTGGCTACTGTTGCCGGTAGTGCTGCTGTGCTCCAGGCAGTATGATTTGAAGCGCACCTCGTCGTTCTCGGCCAGGATGGTACGCATCTCCAGGCCGTGGTCAAAGGAGCAGGTCACATGGAAGGCCACAATACAGGAGGGCATGGAGCACTGGGGAAGGCAGGAAAGAGTTCAACAAAGATGACAAGGTACACAGTCACAACAGTAGGGTCTGATGATGTTGGCCTCACACAAACAGAAACGTGTTAATGAATTCTAAGCAACACTGTCACAACTCCTTACTCTGCCACTACAGCGTGCGTGACGAAGAATGTGTTCAGAGAAATTACTGTTCTGGAAAACTTGTAACCGTCTGCCTTTGTCCGGTCTATCCCAGACAGACAGGGGAGGGATTAGTGGATGGGGGGATGGGGGAAGGCGGGATGAGGGGATAGGGGGATGAGGGGATGGGGGGATGAGGGGATAAGGGATGAGGGAAAGAGGGAGGCTAGCAGTGTTTTCCATTCCATCAGATAGGACACATTTTCTTAGGGCCTGGGATTACAATGACGGGCATGCTCAGGGGCTGCTCAATGGGTGCCATTTGGGATGCAGCCAGGGTGTCCCTGTGACTACAGAGACCCAAAATCCAATATAGGGAATAGGGTGCCATTTGGGATGTCTCGGTCTCTTTCCCTCCCACTTCGCTCCGACTCAGTCCTCTCCCCATTCTTTCTCTCCATCTCTCCATCTCTCCCCTCCCCCCATCACACTAGAATACCCCACTTATCTCAATGGCTGTCTCTCTCCTGAGGGTTGGGAGCCCCTCCGGTTCTGTCTGCCATGATGAGGAGAGATAAGCCACAACTGGAAATCACTCTTCCTCATCTCTTCAGCCTGCAGCTTGGTAATGCCCCACACTGAGTCCCATTGTCTGGCCGCTAGACGTTAAATGGAAGTAGTTCTCTCCAGTCCAAATATATGATAGTCTGTCTGGTGTACAGAGGATACCGATACTGTACAAGCTTTTCTGCAACCGTACCAGACCTTATCACCTTAATGCCTACGTTATGGGAGTAAGTACCAGACCAGGTCCCAAATGGCACCCTATTCCCTATATAGTGCACTAATTAAAGCAGCCATTTGGGACACATCCTTATTGATGAGCTACATCATAAAGTATTAGTATATGAATTGAATAATCCACCAATAAAACATTAAATCATAATTTGTCAGACAGCGATTGTGGTTAGTTTGTGCAACCGGTTTCAATTGTTTGGTGTCAAACTAATGAGAAACACATTGTCACACCCTCAGGGAATCACCCGAAGGTGCACTGACATACTAAAATTAAAAAGGGTGGTTATTGGAGTGTGTGTTAAGTATTGTGATATAGTATTGTGAGGTCCCTGGCAATTCCTAGCCCTAATGTGTGTGTGTCTCACCTGTATGCAGGTGCCTGTGTGTTCTCGACACAGGCTGCAGGACAGGGCCCAGCGGCTGGCTGGAATGTGGGACACCTTAGTAATGGGCTCCATCTTCTCCGGACAGCCTATACTCACCTGCATACCACACACACACGCATACCACACACACACACACACACACACACACACACACACGATGTCAACACAGATGGGACTTACAAGACGTTAATAAAGACAGTCACATCAACCACGTATAAGGTTTCCAGATCAGTTTTCACAGTTTTTATAGATACTTATCAGGCACTTTGCTTCATAAATTATTTTACTGAATTTCATGTTTTCTTTGTATAGTCTATATGACCGTCAGGCATCATTCTATTGTGTATTTCTAGACCCAGTACTGTCCTCTCCTGAAGTGCCCTTCCCTTCCGGCCAGGCTCCGATATTCATTCTCCCACATTCATATTCCTCTCTCTGAAAATACTCTTTCTGTAAGCCTCATCCTTCATGCCCAGCCCGAATAACATCCAGACAATCTGACTGCCCCATCCCCTCCTCTCCCTGACTTCCCCCATCCCCTCCTCTCCATGACAATCCTGACTCCCCCATCCCCTCCTCTCCCTGACAATCCTGACTCCCCCATCCCCTCCTCTCCATGACAATCCTGACATCCTCCAGCCCCTCCCCTCCATGACAATCCTGACATCTTCCAGTCCCTCCTCTCCATGACAATCCTGACATCTTCCAGCCCCTCCTCTCCATGACAATCCTTACATCCTCCAGCCCCTCCTCTCCATGACAATCCTGACATCCTCCAGCCCCTCCTCTCCATGACAATCCTGACATCCTCCAGCCCCTCCCCTCCATGACAATCCTGACATCCTCCAGCCCCTCCTCTCCATGACAATCCTGACATCCTCCAGCCCCTCCCCTCCATGACAATCCTGACATCTTCCAGCCCCTCCCCTCCATGACAATCCTGACATCTTCCAGCCCCTCCTCTCCATGACAATCCTGACATCCTCCAGCCCCTCCTCTCCATGACAATCCATGAAATGCTGTGTGAATCCTCCCTGTTTTGACTGCAGCCATTGAACCAGGCCTTTCACATAGAGTGGAGGGCTGTGCTCCCTTGCTCTTCTTTTCCCTCCGTCTTCATTTTGATATCCAAGCAACGTCAGCTCTAAAGAACTGTCTCTCTTTCAGAGTGTGTCTTTGTGTGTGTGTGTGTGTGTGTGTGTGTGTGTGTGTGTGTGTGTGTGTGTGTGTGTGTGTGTGTGTGTGTCTTTCTCTTAGTGAGTGTGTGTGACTTTCTCTAAGTGTGTGGGACTTTCTCTAAGTGTGTGGGACTTTCTCTGAGTGTGCGTGCGTGTGTGGTGCTTTTCAAATCACTCCTTCCGCTCATTCCGGCTCCAATTAGTTAATATTTCCAAAAGGCGATGAAAAGCGTTCATTTAAAGTGACAACTGGAAATGGGGAGTAAATCATGGTCCGAAATGAAAAGGCAGAAAATGGAAGTTGTAGAGCTAAGCACAGGCTAAATCATAGAGTTAAGTCTGCTTTCCAACAGACACAGAGACAAATTCACCTTCAGCAGAACAATAACCTAAACCTTTAGGCCACATACTGTATACACTGGCGTTGCTTACCAAGAAGACATTGAATGTTCCTGAGTGGCCTAGTTACAGTTTTGAATTAAATCGACTTGGAAATCTATGGCAAGACTTGAAATTAGCTGTCTAGCAATGATCAACAACCAACTTGACAGAGCTTAAAGCCAGACTCAGTTCGAAATCAGCTACGTTAGTTTGTTTATGTTAATTATTTGTTATGTTTGGGCGACATAACAAATCAATGGAAAGTGTTTGACGTACACAGCATGGCTAATTTACATAAGATCATTTAATATTATATTCCAAAAAGTACTCTTGTCAGTATCATAGTTATAGTCCGACAGGATTGACTGAAAGGCTAAAACGGCACTACGGAAGAGTGACAGTTGAGTTGTAAACATCACTCAGCGCATGAGCGAGATTACATCTTGGAGCCCTACGGCATCACGTCATCACATCGCCTGGCTGAGAAATCAGCTGCAACATGTAAACAATCCTGAAGGGGGGGGGGATTTAAAAAACCTCCGGTATTTCCAGTGCTGTGCCGTCAAAGCAATGAATAGGTCAAATTAAGACTTAATATCTCTTATTTGAGAGATATAAACCAAAATCTAAAATTCTGAGTCATTGAGGATTTTTTTCAAGAACAATGTAAAAAATATTGTGCAAAGTTCTTAGAGAAAGACTGTAATCGCTGCCAAAGGTGATTCTAACATTTATTGACTCAGGGGTGTAAATATTTATGTAAATTTGATATTTCTGTATTTTATTTTCAATACATTTGCAAAAACATGTTTCACTTCGTAATTATGGGATATTGTGTGTAGATGGGAAAGAAAAAAACAATCTTTAATCCATTTTGAATTCAGGCTGTAACACAACAAAATCTCAAGAGTGTGAATACTTTCTGAAGGCACTGCATATATGTGTGCGTACTTGCCTGTGAGTGCGTGTGTATAATGTGTGTGTACGTGTTTGTGTGTGCATGTGTGTGGGTGCACATATGTGTGTGTGCCCAGTGGGCTCACCTCGGGGATCCATAAGGCACAGCTGACATGGACCCACTTGGTTCCACTGCGGGTGGGCTTCAGTGCTCCGCCTCTCTTGGGGCACAGCAGGCATTTGGGTTGCACCCCTAGGGCACAGGTTCGGCACAGCCAGTTCCCCTGTGGGACCTTCAGGATCCCATAACACGCCTTGGGAGAGACGGAGGGGTGTGGGAGGAAAGGGAGAGAGGGGGAGGAGACAGAGGTAAGAGGGGGAGGAGAGAAGGGGAGGAGACAGAGGAGAGAGGGGGAGGAGAGAAGGGGAGGAGAAAGAGGAGAGAGAGAGAGGGGCGAGGAACTATTTTCAAACACTTCAAAACAGCATTGAAGGGAGTTTGATAGACCTGTATGACAGCCAGAGGATTGTCAAAACATTTAACATCATTCCACCCAATAAAAAACAGCAGTCTGAAAAACTAACGCATGAGGTTGATGGGTCTATTTCTTAGATACATTTTTCTTGCTATTTATAATTTAATAATATTGGAATTCCAATAACAGGAAGCTTTTCTGTAAGATCTGACAGTTGAAGGAGGTAAGTACTCAAAGGAAGAAGAGAGTATAGTATCCAGTTTCTCCCCGTAACTATAAACAATCCCCAATTAACACTTTTGACCTTTATGTCCTTGTCATGACCCCAAAGAACTACAAACCCCCCCATCCCTCAATACAATACAAACTGAATTAACCCTCTATATACTTACACCCTCTTCCAACGAGAAGACACTGTTAATACCCCTAGAACAACTACTTGTCCCGTCCTCTTCACCCAGCAAAACACCCTTCCCTGTACCTGATGTACGCAGATGTTGCACTTGTCACAGAAGACCATCTCGTTGCCGTCCTCTCCCTCTGGGGATCGGCACACGTCACACACCACATCCTCGTCATACTCGATGCCCAGGCCCTCCTCCCTCTCGATGGCCTGCTGCATGTTCTCCTCACACTGGCTCTCCAGCTCCACCAGCGCAAGCTCCATGGTCAGCTCGTCCAGCTCCGGCAGCGCTGATGGGGGGGAGGGAAGGAAAGAGAGGAGGGTCAGGGTCAGACACAGGGTTGCGACATGGTTCAATGTGTCAGACCAAAGGCTGCGTTCTGAACATTTGCCACTTAATTGGTCTTTTGACCTATCAGATCAAATCTTTTGGCAATAAATTGGGCAAAAGATCAGAATTGGGCTGCCTTTGTAAATGCAGCCAAAGTCTTATAAATACTGGTAAAAGGCCTGTCATGGGCTACATACAGTGCCGTGAAAAAGTATTTCCCTCCTTTCTGATTGTCTGTTTTATATGTCTAGCTATATGTCTAGCTGCAAGACCCAGCTTTGCTTCAGCTTCAGCTCACAAATACTTTTTCACAGCACTGTACATACGGTCTTCAGTGATTAAAGACTCATTGTTTTTAAAAGCAAACCAGTAGGAATCTTAGTTTAGTTAACCATTACCTTCTGAGCCTCTGACATTTACATCTTGTAAATACGGAGGCTAGAGGAACAAACATTTCATTTGTAAAATTTGCATGTACATGCATAACTGTGTCTGAGAGAATGAGAGTGAGAGATAAATAAAGAGCGATGTTGGTAAAGAGAGAGAACGAGAGAGAGAACGAGAGAGAGAGAGAACGAGAGAGAGAGAGAGAACGAGAGAGAGAGAGAGAACGAGAGAGAGAGAACGAGAGAGAGAGAGAGAACGAGAGAGAGAGAGAGAGAGAGAACGAGAGAGAGAGAACGAGAGAGAGAACGAGAGAGAGAGAGAGAGAGAGATAGAGAGAGAACGAGAGAGAGAGAGAGAGAGAGAGAGAGAGAGAGAGAGAGAGAGACAGCCGATCGGTGTTGCAATGTGACCTCATAACCTAGCAGCAATCATGCAAGTGTTTGTTTAGTCTAGCCATTGGGGTTATGAGAAGCAACTCATTTCAGCAGGAACACAACAAAAGCACATTTGGGGGGGAAAAAACGATTTCATAATCTTTTAAAAAGCAGAGTAAATAAACCCGGGCCTGAGGGATTTTAAAATGCAATTATTTTTCTAATCTATAAGCGCAAGATCAGATTGTAAATAAACTGGGTCTGCGATGTGGAGAGACAGATCTTCAGGGTCAGCACTTGTCAGTAGTTAAGGCAAGATAGACTACTTGTTGTTGGGTGGCTGGCAGAGACCCAGGACTCAACAGTGGGAAGATCCCTCTGTGTGGACATAAAGAGGAGAGGGAGGCTCACCCTTCTGACCCCTAAAACTTACGGGTGGATCATAGGTCTGACATTTGGGGCAATCAAACACTTGTGGAGTAGTGAAGTTGCATTGAGGAATACTGTGTGTGTGCGAGCCTGCCGTTTAAAGTATAGAACAGCATGTAGAATGCTGATAGCAGCAGAGTAAACATAATAAGATAATTTGTTACCTCAAGCAGGTGACATAAATGCTCAAATTAACAGATGTAACAAAACAAAAGGCTAATAAAGTTATCTTGTTGATTTGAGGGTTGCATCCTAAATACAACCCTCTTCCCCCTATGTAGTGCACAACCTTTTACTAGAGCCCTATGGGCCCTGGTCAAAAGTAGTGCACTACATAGGGAATAGGGTGCCATTTGAGATTCAGAGGAAGTATCTTACCTAGTTTTCTGAACTCCAGGTTAACCAGCTCCAGCCAAGACACGTCTATGTCGTCCAGGTCATAGCGGCTGTGGGGCTCATTGGTGGTCTTCATGTCCCCCTGGCCCAGCTCACACCCCCGGCCCTGCCCAGCCAAATAGAACGGGATACGCCCCACCTCTGGTAGCATCCTGTCAACACAGAAAAACAAACCATTTTTTACTTTTAGTCCATTTGTATTTCATGAACTCTGAGTGAAACATTTTAAGTAAGCAGTGAAGGTGTACAGTAAACAGTGAAAAGTGTAAAATAAACAGTGACAAGTGTACAGTGAGCAGTGGAAAATGTACAGTGAGCAGTGAAATATGTACAGTATGTAGTGGAACATACACAGTAAGTAGTGAAAGGTGTACAGTAAGTAGTGGAACGTGTACAGTGAGTAGTGGAATGTGTACAGTATGTAGTGGAACATACACAGTAAGTAGTGAAAGGTGTACAGTAAGTAGTGGAACGTGTACAGTGAGTAGTGGAATGTGTACAGTATGTAGTGGAACATACACAGTAAGTAGTGAAAGGTGTACAGTAAGTAGTGGAACATGTACAGTGAGTAGTGGAATGTGTACAGTAAGTAGTGGAACATGTACAGTGAGTAGTGGAATGTGTACAGTCAGAGTCCATGAGTCATGGATATTCAGGATTACACAAAACACAAAATAACACACTCAGACACAGGCGTGCACACGCACGCACGCACGCACGCACACACACGTGCACATGCACGCCAGCGAGAAACAGACCCCTGGTTACGACAGTCATCTATCTCCAAGATCGTCATCACAGTAAGTGTCATTCTGAGGAGCCATCATTGAAATAATCACTTGGTGTCATTGAAACAGTGACAACCTTCCTGAGAGACAACCCTGATTGACCAGCACTAACAACCCTCCCTAGCCAGAGGCCCTGGCTGCGTCCCAAATGGCACCCCAATTCCTTGTAGTGCACTACTTTTGACCAGGGCCCATAGGTCCCTCTGGTCAAAAGTAATGCACTACATAGAGAATAAGAGTGCCATTTGGGACGCATCCAGTGACATCCTGGTGACCTGCCTACAGTTAACAACCCTGACGGACCAGCCCTAACAACCCTCCCAGTCCTCTGTCCAATGCACAGGCCCTGTGTTGTGTGTCTGTCCACACATGGGGATGTATTAGTAGTGAACAGGGGGACATTTAATTAATTTTTTTATTTAACCTTTATTTAAGTAGGCAAGTCAGTAAAGAACAAATTCTTATTAACAATGACAGTCTACCTACAGGGTCAGCCATAGTAGTACAGCGCCCCTGGAGCAAATTACGGTTAAGTGCCTTGCTCAAGGACACATTGACAGGTTTTTCACCTTGTTGGCTCGGGTAATCGAACCAGCGACCTTTACTGGCCCAACGCTCTAACCGCTAGGCTACCTGCCGCCATGGGGAGAGAGTGAGTAAAGCTGCAGTCATCATCTCCTCCCCCTTGGTTGCCTTAGGTCCTACTCTTCTCACTGTGAGTGCAGGTAGACCCACTGGGAGGGGAGCCCGTAAAGATTTCTGTATGGAGAGATCTCTCTCTCTCACACACACACACACAACACACACACACACACACACACACACAAATGCTAGTTCCCAGACCAACCCATGGGGGTTTTCCAGTTTTATCAGTGCACACACACACACGCACACTCTCTCTCACATGCACGCACACACGGCAAACACCTTGTCATCTCCTCCACCTGGTACTTAAAATTGTGACTTACAGGAGCAATTAGGTTTAAGTGCCTTGCTCAAGGCCACAGCAACAGACTTTTCACCAAGTTGGCCTGGGGATTCGAACCAGCGACCATTCGGTTACAGGTCCAATGCTCTTAACCGCTAGGCTTCCTGCCAGACTCTGCCTCTATCCATCATCCTCATCGCCACAGCTCCTGCCTCACTGCGTTGGAGGGTGGGTAGTGTCCTGGGTGTTTACACAGTCACACTGTGAGTCCCGAATGGCATCATATTCCCTATGGGCTCAGGTCCAAAGTAATGCACACTATAGGGAATAGGGTGCCATCTGGGACGCACCCACACTGTGCTCTCCACACTTACTCCACTTACTCCACTTCCCTGGACGACACGTCTGATGTAAAACCATGCAAATAATGTGAGGCCTGAAAAATCCCCAGACAGATGCCTTACTGCTACCTGCTAGCAGCCTGCTCCCTCCCTCCGCCACCACACTCTCTGATCTCCATCGCTGTTTTTTTCTAAAAACCAAAACAGCCCAACTGGCAATGATCAAATGTGGGTGGTTTGCATTCGCGAGGGCACTCATTTGATACATTTGTATACAGAGTTGCTGTGCCTGATTACTGTTGTTATCTTTTCATTAGATAACCCTGTTCTACAGTCTGTCACCCCCTTCCCTCCCTGCTTGAATATCTAGAATCAAATCCCCAGGCAGGACCGGCCAGCATAAAGTTGTTTTGATTGTCTAAAGTGGTGACTGGAAACAGACTTATTAGTGGAACTTGCAGAGATGCAGGCAGAAGGTGGCTAATCTAATTGCTTTTTCTCTCTCACTGGCTGACTGGAGATGACGTAGTGTTTCTATGGCTGACTGTAGATTACGTAGTATTTCTATGGCTGACGTAGTGTTTCTATGGCTGACTGTAGATGACGTAGTATTTCTATGGCTGGCTGTAGATGACGTAGTATTTCTATGGCTGGCTGTAGATGACGTAGTGTTTTTATGGCTGACTGTTGATGACGTAGTGTTTCTATGGCTGACGTAGTGTTTCTATGGCTGACTGTAGATTACGTAGTATTTCTATGGCTGACTGTAGATTAAGTAGTGTTTCTATGGCTGACTGTAGATGACGTAGTGTTTCTATGGCTGATGTAGTGTTTCTATGGCTGACTGTATATGACGTAGTGTTTCTATGTCTGACTGTAGATGACGTAGTGTTTCTATGGCTGACTGTAGATGGCGTAGTGTTTCTATGGCTGACTGTAGATGAAGTAGTATTTCTATGACTGACTGTAGATGACATAGTGTTTCTATGGCTGACTGTAGATGACGTAGTGTTTCTATGGCTGACTGTAGATGACGTAGTGTTTCTATGGCTGACTGTAGATGACGTAGTGTTTCTATGGCTGACTGTAGATATCAGTGTTTCTGTGGCTGACTGTAGATGACATCGTATTTCTATGACTGACTGTAGATAAGGGTTTATATGGCTGACTGTAGATGACGTAGTGTTTCTATGACTGACTGTAGATGACGTAGTGTTTCTATGGCTGACTGTAGATGACGTAGTGTTTCTATGGCTGACTGTAGATTACGTAGTGTTTCTATGGCTGACTGTAGATGACGTAGTGTTTCTATGGCTGACTGTAGATAACAGTGTTTCTGTGGCTGACTGTAGATGACGTCGTATTTCTATGACTGACTGTAGATGACGTAGTGTTTCTATGGCTGACTGTAGATAAGTGTTTCTGTGGCTGACTGTAGATGACGTAGTGTTTCTATGACTGACTGTAGATAAGTGTTTCTATGGCTGACTGTAGATGACGTAGTGTTTCTATGACTGACTGTAGATGACAGTGTTTCTATGGCTGACTAGATAAGTGTTTCTATGGCTGATTGTAGATAACAGTGTTTCTATGGCTGACTAGATAAGTGTTTCTATGGCTGACTGTAGATAACAGTATTTCTATGGCTGACTGTAGATAAGTGTTTCTATGGCTGACTAGATAAGTGTTTCTATGGCTGATTGTAGATAACAGTGTTTCTATGGCTGACTAGATAAGTGTTTCTATGGCTGACTGTAGATAACAGTGTTTCTATGGCTGACTGTAGATGACGTAGTGTTTCTATGGCTGACTGTATTTTGGTCTGTATATTCTTCTTCTCCTTCGGCTAAGGTGTGGAGCTTCACTCTACAGGCTAGCTAATCAAAAGCACATCCCCACAGTTGGCCATTAGATATAACCAACCGATGTGTCAGTAGCGTTACGGGAGATATTTAGGTTCTGTTAAAATTTTGGAAAAGCTTTTTAGGAGTATCATACATGGCCAAAAGTATGAACATCTCATTCCAATATCATGGGCATTAATATGGAGTTGGTCCCCTCTTTGCTGCTATAACAGCCTGCACTCTTCTGGGAAGGCTTTCCACAAGATGTTGGAACAATGCTGCAGGGACTTGCTTCCATTCAGCCAGAAGAGTATTAGTATGGTCGGGCAATGATGTTGGGCAATTAGGCCTGGCTTGCAGTCGGCGTTACAATTCAACCCAAAGGTTCCAGTCAAGTTCTTCCACACTGATCTCGACAAACCATTTCTGTATGGACTTCGCTTTGTGCACGGGGGCATTGTCATGCTGAAAGGGCCTTCCCCAAACTGTTGCCACAAAGTCGGAAGCACAGAATCGTCTAGAATATCATTGTATGCTGTAGCGTTAAGATTTCCCTTCACTGGAACTAAGGGGCCTAGCCCGAACCATGAAAAACAGCCCCAGAACATTATTTATCCTCCACCAAACTTTACAGTTGGCACAATGCATTCATTAGGTAGTGTTCTCCTGGCATCCGCCAAACCCAGATTTGCCCGTCAGACTGCCAGATGGTGAAGCGTGATTCATCAATCCAGAGAACGCGTTTCCACTGCTTCAGAGTCTAATGGCAGCAAGCTTAACACCACTCCAGCCAACGCTTGGCATTGCGCATTGTGATCTTAGGCTTGTATGCGGCTGCTCAGCCATGGAAACCCTTTTCTTGAAGCTCCCGACGAACAGTTCTTGTACTGACGTTGCTTCCAGAGACAGATGATTTTTACGGGCTACAGCACTTGGCCGTCAGCACTTGGCTGTGAGCTTGTGAGGCCTACCACATCGCGGCTGAGCCGTTGTTGCTCCTAGACATTTCCACTTCACAATAACAGCACTTATAGTGGACCGGGGTAGCTTTAGCAGGGCAGAAATTTGACAAACTGGGCCTCCCGAGTGGCGCAGCGGTCGAAGGCACTGCATCGCAGCGCAAGCTGCGTTACTACAGATCCTGAAACACATGAGGTGAAACACAATTGGCACAGCGTCGTCTGGAAGGCCGGGCGTATGCACGCTGACACAGTCGCCAGGTGTACGGTGTTTCCTCCAATACATTGGTGCGGCCGGCTTCTGGGTTAAGTGTGCATTGTGTCAAGAAGCAGTGCGGCTTGGCGGGTTCGTGTTTCAGAGGACGCATGGCTTTTCACCTCTCCCGAGTCTGTACGGAACTTGCAGCGATGGATCAAGACTAACTACCAATTGGGGAGAAAAGTACAAAAAAAAAACAAGAGGACAACTCAGAACCTTCAACCATCAATCAATTGCACTAATCAAATGAGTGAAAGCAGCTGTATGCTATATTCTCTCTCCTGACTATAAAGGGAGCTGTAATAACTGTTATTCTGTTGTTGCGCATTCCTCACATAATATGACTTGGCAAACAAATGCATGATGGTATGGTGCAGTGTGGCTCAGTTGGTAAGAGTGTGGTGCTACCAGCATCAAGGTTGTGGGTTCAAGTCTATAAGAGTTTTTATATTATTATACAGTATGTTATAGACCAACTAGAGCATCAAGAATTTGCATGGACTCCCTACTGTACTTCCTGTGTGCAGTGAGGAGCATAATTGCCAAGACATGAGTAAAAAACTGGGAATATTTGGTTATTGCCTCTCTCTTCTTAGAATGCCGGCCTCAGAGCTTTCCGATGCAGCTTGGATCCTTATTTGCCGTTTGGAATATTTATTTGGAGCGAGGGAGAGCTGAATTACACACAAGGGGCTTCTGACTCTCAACTCCTCCATACTGTACACAGTACATCCTTCCCTCCAGACCCCGAGGGGATGTGGTTTGGGGTTTTATTGCAGACTGACTGGCCATGGGGGATCTGTGGTGTGTGCATCTTGTCGCTACTGTACCGTCTGGGCGAGGCTCAGAGAGAGAGAGCTACTGTGCGAAAGAGGGGCAGTGTGTTAGGAGTGTTAATGAGTGAGAAGGTGGGAGGGAGAGAGAGAAACAGCAAGGATCAGTGTGCAGAGAGAAAGAGAAAGAGAGTTAGAGAGAGAGAGAGAGAGAGAGAGAGAGAGAGAGACTATGGGCCCGGGTCAAAAGTAGTGCACTACATAGGGAGCCATTTGGGACTCAACCAAAAACACCACCCACAGATTTGTCATCTTCCTGGATGACATGTTTTTTTCCCCGACACCTCTGATGTGGATGATATTTATCAGAGGGACATAAACAGCACAGTGCTTTATTCAACCCGGTGGGGGCACAGACAGACTGGGGAACAGGCTCCTGTTTCATGTTCTGCTCTCCCTTTTTTCACAGAGTAAGGACAAAACACTTGCTGACTGGTAGGTGTTTGTAAGGAAATTAAAAAGTGGAGACAGTTTTCTTGCAAGGTTTCAGCCAAGTGCAAAGTGCTATCGAAGGTTGAGACTGAACTGTAACAGTAAGGTGAAACTTTGAGAAAACACTGTGGGAAGTCTCCTTCCCTGCTTTCGTCACAATCATTTCCCCCAATCCCCCCCCCCCCAATCTCTTCATGCATCATTGTCACTAGGTGCCTAAACGCCCTCCTGCCCCCCACACATTTCAAAGACCCCTTTCTTCCCTTGTACCTCATTCCCAATCTCTTGTGCCAACTCTGCCAGGCTGTGTGAGGGGTTCCACTGTGGCCACCCCTGCCCCTCATACTCAGACGACCCCATTCCCACCACCACCTACATCCACATAGCAGCCAACCGGAACAATCAGGCCAGACTCCCGTGGGGCTTCCTACCCCGGATGTGCCAGGGGCAGGGGAACCAATGTCTGGGACTGGTGTGTGTGTGTGTGACAGACAGACAGACAGACAGAAACCGAGAGAGACCTATCTGATCAGAAAGATACTTTCAGATACAAACTGACAGAAACTGAGAATGAGTGGGCTTTAAAGGGCAATTGCGACATTTTTCAACATATTTAACTCCAGCACCATACCAGTGTGAAAACTGAACATTTCTATGATCGGTGGTTAAAAAGATGAAGTCCTAAAAAAGGCTTCTCTGTGACATCACAGGGCAGGATTAAAAGGAAGAACATTTTATTTTCAAAACCTGCAACAAGTTTGCCAGAGGGAGGGTATTTTCTTGCACCCAACGTCACCGTGAATCTCATAGTGCTCGATAATTTACTGTTTTTAAAATGTTTTAACTTATGACGCTACAAAATAAATAGAGCCTTATAAGCTCCACCATGTACTATTATTCACAAACAAACAACGTTTAGATCCTGTAAGGATCTTCGTCAGGTTAGGGCGGTCTATACACAGTATATATAAGTTGAAAGGGGCAACACAAAATACAGTATATATACAGAATAGTATAACTGTATAGCCATTTATATCAGTTAGACAAAACGTACAGTTGAAGTCGGAAGTTTACATACACCTTAGCCAAATACATTTAAACAATTCCTGACATTTAATTCTAGTAAAAATTTCGTCTTAGGTCAATCACCACTTTATCATGCAGCAATGCACCCCCACAACATGATGCTGCCACCCCCGTGCTTCACGGTTGGAATGGTGTTCTTCGGCTTGCAAGCCTCCACCTTTTCCCTCCAAAACATAACGATGGTCATTATGGCCAAACAGTTATATTTTTGTTTCATCAGACCAGAGGACATTTCTCCAAGAAGTACGATCTTTGTCCCCATGTGCAGTTTTGGAGCAGTGGCTTCTTCCTTGCTGAGTGGCTTTCAGGTTATGTCAATATAGGACTCGTTTTCTGTTGTTATAGATACTTTTGTACCTGTTTCCTCCAGCATCTTCACAAGGTCCTTAGCTGTTGCTCTGGGATTGATTTGCACTTTTCGCACCAAAGTACGTTCATCTCTAGGAGACAGAACGCAGCTCATTCCTGATGACTTGTACAGATGAATGTGGTACCTTCAAGCGTTTGGAAATTGATCCCAAGGATGAACCAGACTTCTGGAGGTCTTGGCTGATTTCTTTTGATATTCCCATGATGTCGAGCAAAGAGGCACTGAGTTTGAAGGTAGGCCTTGAAATACATCCACAGGTACACCTCCAATTGCCTCAAATGATGTCAATTAGCCTATCAGAAGCTTCTAAAGCCATGACATCATTTTCTGGAATTTTCCAAGCTGTTTGAAGGCACAGTCAACTTAATGTATGTAAACTTCTGACCCACTGGAATTGTGATATAGTGAATTATAAGTGAAATAATCTGTCTGTAAACAATTGTTGGAAGAATTACTTGTGTCATGCACAAAGTAGATGTCCTAACCGACTTGCCAAAACTATAGTTTGTTAACATGAAATCTGTGGAGTGCTTGAAAAATGGGTTTTAATGACTTCAACCTAAGTGTATGTAAACTTCCGACTTCAACTGTATGCGACAATACCCAACCGTTGATGTCATAATAACAAATTAATCAGATGGCGTTTCAAATCGGAATATCCAGTAGAATTCTGTTTGCAACAGAAGTCTATCGATGTCCGCCCCTTTCCTCGGTACTTTGACATGCTCGATTCCCATGTACTTCAATGAAGAAACATTGTGTCTGGCAGTCATAAAGTGCATAGCTTCTGGTTTTTAACTTTTGATGACGTCATTTCATAGAACTTTATATTTAGTTTCTACAAAACTGAGAAATGTGCCGTTTTCACATATGTAGACACTGGTATTGTGCTGGATATAATGAAAATGAGGTTGAAAAGCGGTGGAATTGCTCTTTAAGTAAAGAAAAGTCCCCAAGATAGATATTTTTAAAAACACAGTTTGATGTGAGTCATAGAAACCCTCTCAGTCATTCGTTAGTCTATCTGATTGGAAATATTCCAGTGACACAAACGATGAAAGCCCTCCCTAATGGCACCCTATTCCCTACCTACATAGTGCACTACTTTTGACGAGGGTGCATTAGGCTCTGGTCAAAAGTAGTGCACTATGTAGGTAGGGAATAGGGTGCCATTAGGGATTCAGCCCTAGTGATAAAACTTGCTCTGATAACAGAATGACATCAGGGGGAGTCAAGTGGACCTTAAGTCATTTCAATCTTTCTTAGAATATTTTTTTTTTTAAATAAATTGCTGTTTGCACTTGAGATGTTAATGTTGGACATTGACTTTGAGAACAGATAAATCATTTATAATACAATGACTACTACAGTAGCCTAAACCTTATTTCGTTGTCAAATGCATAAAAAAAAATCATCCATAATTGCACTGGACAAAATCCGTCACAAAGCCGCTAAAAACTGCGTCTCTGTCCTAAGTCGTCATGCGCGAAGCAGCGGATTAACCGGAGCCCTTAGCCCTTCGGTGTGCTGCCATTTTGTCATTCCTTCAGATGCCGATGCGGTCTGCCGAGGAACGCCAAGCGTGTTGTCAAGGATATGGCTGAGCCTTATTAACAGCCATATTCCAGTGCCCCTTTTACTACAGAGCCACTCTCACAACAGGAAGAATCAGTCTAGCCGGCTAGGGTTTCAGTCTTACTGTCTTACTAGTTTGTTTCCACCCCATTTGTTTTCTTTTCTTTTCATCTTCCCCAAAACTCTGGAAGTTACCCTACACAGAAACTAAATCACAATCCCCCCCCCCCCTCACACAAATGTGCGCACTCGTAAAAAATAAAGACACATAATCGCTCTTGGGTTTTTTTGAGGGGTGGAGTGGGGGGAGCGGTTTGTGTTAGGGGCTGGGGGATTGTTTTCATTCATATTTTCCACTGAGTCAGTTGCGAGCCAGAAGAGAGAAGGGAATCCTGAGAGGCTGCTGCTGCTGGCTGCCCAGAGCAGGGCTGGCACCGCGCCAGGACCTTGCTTCAGGTCTCACAGCTCCCCCAGTCTTTGCATCCACGTCCTCCCCCTGTCCCCCGCCCCTCTCCTTTTTTGTTGCTAAAACACTGCAGTGTAAAGAAATTCAGCAGAGAGCTAGCTTCCCTGTGCCTGTCCCCTTGATGAGGAGGCTAAAGTGGGAGGGAGTACTAGGCAGGCAGGGAAACATGCAGGGAAGCAGGCAGGGAAGCAGCTAGCTTCTACACCAGCTACACTTCTGGGTTGAAGTCACCCTTCTCCCCCAATGTTCCAAAAAGAAAAACAGTTCATTGTGAACAAAACACTCTAGATGAAGAACTAATACCTCTTTAAATAAACAATTATGCAACAACAGTCCACGAGAGAGAGAGAGGAGAGAGAGGAGAGGGAGAAAGATGGAGAGAGAGAAAAGGGAAATGCCTCCATTGTTTTCCAAATCCTTCTTGCAGGACACCTATTAATTTCTGTGTACAACAGCTGCACATCTCATTTAGATGGTATTTCACCATTCAATATTCAATAAAACAGGTGGGAAGAAAAGAAGGGCGTGCAAGGCACACAGGAAAACATGTTAATAGGGGGTTTATCTAACAGCATTGCATGC